>CAUYLG010078179.1:0-42245 GCA_963573385.1 Cacajao melanocephalus | reverse complement strand
ATTCCTCAAAGATCTAGAACCAGAAATACCATGTGACCCAGCAATCCCATTACTATACCCAAAGGAACAGAAATCATTCGACTATAAAGACACATGCACATGTATGTTTACTGCAGCACTATTTACAATAGCAAAGTCATGAAACCAACACAAATGCCCATCAATAATAGACTGGATAAAGAAAATGTGATACATATACAACATGGAATACTACAGAGCCATAAACAGGCATGAGATCATGTCCTGTATGGGAACATGGATGAAGCTAGAAGCCATCATCCTCAGCAAACTGACACAGGAGCAGAAAACCAAACACTGCATGTTCTCACTCAAAAGTGAGAGCTGAACAATGAGAACACATGGACACGGGGAGGGGAACAACACACACTAGGACCTGTGTGTGTGTTGGGCGTTCAGGCGCAAGGGGAAGGATCTTAGAGGATGGGTCAATAGGTGCAGCAAACCTCCATGGAGCATGTATACCTATTTAACAAACCTGAATGTTCTGTACACGTATCCCAGAACTTAAAATAATTTTTTTAAGAAAGAAAGTAAATGGTGAAGCATAGACTAGAAATCATGTCTTCTGATTTGACTTACACATCTCTCCAGGTTGTAATATGTAACTAGTATAACTTGCCTCATTATAGACACTAATCAGTGTGCAATCATTGAGATCCATTTGAAGATATTACAGTACCATTTAATTTAGCCATGATTAAAATTAGGTTGCTTAAGAGATTCATATATGTATTTCTTAGGCATTTTGGAGTAGAAATTAGTCTTTTAGTGTGGTTACTGGTGCTGCAGCTGCTGTAGGTTAATCTTATTACAGCTATTATCTTTTGAATTTTTTTATTTTTTTTCTATTTTTATATAGATTTCGACAACATGAAAAAATGAATTCAATTTTAAAAAGATCTTTAATCATATCTTCAAATTCCTTTTTGCTATGTAAAGTGCATATATACAGATTCTAGGGATTAGAACATGAACATATTTTGCAGGCTATTATTCTGCCTACTATACCCAAGAAAAAAAGTTCACTTAACATAAGAAACAGAGCTCCCAATTAAAAAATAATAATAAAAGGGTAGGATCTCAGAATGATGCTATAATGAAAAATCAATCAGTTCCTATTAGAGCAAGAGAATGGAGAGGACTAGGAGAAATGTTTCCATGAAAAAGTTGGAATTGATACACTGCCTAATATGTTTGAGAATTTGAAAAGACATTTATAGTTCTAAGGGAGAATTTGGGTGTGAAAAAATGGTACATAAAAAACAAATGAAATTTTAAAATAAGTAAATCATTAATACTTGAGAAGATAAAAGGATATACAAGAAAGTAAATGCAATCATAACAAACTACATGGTTCAGATGTAAATAATATGTATATAGTTATGATAAACTCTGAACCATGTTCTAATTAAAACTAATAATGTAACTTTTTTTAAAGATAGTGGGAGTGGGCTGGGCTTGGTGGCTTATGCCTGCAATCTCAGCACTTTGGAAAGCCAAGATGGGCTGATTACTAGACCCCAGGAATTCAAGATCAGCCTGGGCAACATAGGGAGACTCTTTCTCTTAAAAAAAAAAAATACAAAAATTAGATGGGCAAGGTGGCATGCACTTTTAGTCCCAGCTAGTGGGGTGGCTGAGGCAAAGGGATTGCTTGAGCCTGGGAGGATGAGGCTGCAGTGAGCAGTGATCACATCACTGCACTCCAGCCTGGGCAACAGAGTGAGACTAGATAGATAGATAGATAGATAGATAGATAGATAGATAGATAATACATACATACATACATAGATATAATTTAGCCCTCATAATCTCCTCTCAAGAGGAGGAGACTATATTATTTTCAATAGAAGAAATCAATACGCAATGTGTAAAACAAAAAATCAAGAAACAGTGTATAAACCTATTATTTTTGAAGTACTAGATGTTAAAGAAATAAAATAACTAAAAGATTAAAAGTGGTTGTCTCCCTGCAAAGGACATGAACTCATTCTTTTTTATGGCTGTATAGTATTCCATGGTGTATATGTGCCACATTTTCTTTATCCAGTCTATTTTTGATGGGTATTTGGGTTGGTTCCAAGTCTTTGCTATTGGGAACAGTGCCACAATAAACATGCGTGTACACATGTCTTTATAGTAGAATGATTTATAATCATTTGGATATATACCCAGTAATGGGATTGCTGGATCAAATGGTATTTCCAGTTTTAGATCCTTGAGGAATTGCCACACTGTCTTCCACAATGGTTGAACCAATTTACACTACCACCACTCGTAAGTGGGAGTTGAACAATGAGAACACATGGACACAGGGAGGGGAACATCACACACCAAGGACTGTCAGGGGATGGAGGATACGGGAGGGACAGCATTAGGAAAAATACCTAATGTAGATGACAGGTTGCTGGGGTACAGCAAACTGCCATGGCATCTGTATACCTATGTAACAAACCTACACATTCTGCACATGGACCCCAGAACTTAAAGTATAATTTTTTAAAAAGTGGTTGTCTCTAAAAAACAGAAACTGCAGGTGGGAATGAGTGCAACAAAAGAGAGTTAAAGAGAGTTACCTTTCCTTTTACCTCTTTAGAGCTATTTGACCTTTTAAACTTTGTATATCTGTAACTTGATAAAAGTAAAATTTTAAAAGTACATGTCTACTAAGAGGATTTGTTGTATTCAAATAGAATATTATATATGCCTTTGCATCTTTATTCAGAGAAACAGAGTGAAACTTCAGAGAGAAAAGATATGACAGTTCTTTTTCTACATTTGTCTGGTGAAATAAGAGGATGCTTCACTTAGGTTTTATTTTTGTTTTGTTTTATTTTGGCTTTAAGAGAATTTATTTTTTTCCATACTTTTTCACATGGTTGAAAACATTTAATTCAAATTCTTCTTAACAGTGAATAAAATGTCTACTATTCACTTCCCAGCTATAGTATCACCTCCTCTGAAAGGCCTTTTCTGGCCTTAGGAAGGATATCTAAGGTAGTATCACTCAACAGTTACAATCACGTCACCTTGCTTTATTTGCCTCATAGCACTGACCATTGTCTGACACTTTCTTATTACCTGTTTTATTGTCTCTCAACTGTGCATTTTTCCTCTAAATACAAGGGTCCCCAACCCCCAGGCCACACACCAGTACCAGTCCGTGGCCTGTTAGGAACTGGGCTGCATGGCAGGAGGTGAGCAGTGGGTAAGCATTACCACCTGAGCTCTGCCTCCTGTCAGACCAGCAGTGAGCATCAGACTCTCAAGGAGTGTGAACCCTATTGAGAACTGTGCATGTGAGGGCTCTAGGTTGCACACTCCTTATGAGAATTTAACCGACACCTGATGATCTGAGGTAGAACAGCTTCATCCCAAAACCATCCCCCATCATCTGTGGAAAAATTTTCTTCCCCAAAACCAGTCCCTTGTGCCAAAAAGGATTGAAACCTCCGCTGTAGAATGTAAACTACAACAGAGCAAAGCTGGTCTTCTCGTTCACTGATCCATCCCCAGCATCTGTAAGAGCGCTAGCCTGTAGTAGGGCTCAATCCATTTTTAATCATTCATATATCATTGTGACTTAATTCTTTCTCCTACTCCCTTTCCCAGTTATTTCTAAAAGCATATACTTGGAAAAAGTATTCATTTTAAATCTACTTTAGAGACTAGACCACATTTAATGAGAAGAGCATGGGAAATCCTGTTGCCTGGTTTCGAATTCTGACTCTTGTTTTTAGCTGTGTTGGCTGAGTAAGTTACTTAATCATTCTAGGACTTGGTTACCTCAGCTCTAAAATGGCATTATTTATAATAGCTATGTCATACAGTTGCTTGGGGATCATTCACTTCATTTTTTTAAATTGACAGATAAATCATTCTTTATTTAAAAGATGAGTTATTCCTTCTCTCTCATCCTGTACATCACTCTGAGCAAGGCCAAGATCACACAGAGTTAAGAAGATGGCTTGGCAAATGCCGAGCAGCTTCAGGGAACAGAAGTAGTCACAGCAAACTTTTTAAAAAATGTTGAAAGCTTGGAAAATGTTTTTTATATTTTCCGAGCTTTAAACATTCACATAATCTAGGTGCAATGTGGTCCAGGAAGAGTTTCTCAAACAAGTGGGTCTTAAACAAGAGCTCAGGTGAGAAGTGGGTCAACTTAACCCGAGAGTTTATGCAATGTATGTATCATGAAAAAGGGAAATCCAAAAATCAGGAAAGAAAAAACAAGAGACCTAGAAAAGGGAATATTATATCAGAATAGGAATAGTGAGCCTCAAAGATGTCAAATATAAGACAGGCAAACAAGAAATGCAGGAAAAGAAATAACAGCAGAGACTTAAAAGAAAGCAACAATGACTTTATTAATTTTCTAATTTGTAAGCTATCAGAGATGCTAAGGAAAACAAATGAGCTAAACTACGTTAAATAAAGCTATAATAATTGGCAGCATGTCACCCTCAGGAGAAGCGGGTACTGTAAGGATAAGGAAGAGTTCACCTAGCTCTTCACTGTCGTCCCCATAGCGTGATTTGTTCTTGAGGTAAAAGACAACAGGTGGTAGCTGATTTTTTTTTTAATGTCCTGGAAATTTCCATAATATCCCATGGCAGGACCAAAGGAATGCTTTGAACTGGGAAACAAATAACTAAAACCTATGAATTTTCTCAGAAGAAACTATCTAATTTCCTGCAGATATCCCCAGAGTCTGCCTCAAGAGAAGGACATTACCTTCTGTGCCCTTCATAGGGAGTTTCATTGCAAATAACTAAATAATCCCCATTGGCAGAGCATGATCTACAGATGTAAATCTTAAGGAGACAACAGAGTTAAAATATTTTCAGCAATCAAAGATATCACAGACTCAGGGATTCCCTAAAGGTGATTGTTTAGCTGAGATAAAATTACTTTTCATTTGTTTGTAGCCCACAGGCCAAAGCACATGGAGCAGGGGGGATGCTGAGTGTTACTTGAATTGCTTCTGTTGGATCAGGAAAAATTACATTCATTTTGCCATCAATAGAGTGGCTGGAACTTTAATGGGTTTTTAAGAGTTAGGATCTTATTCAGTGCCTGCTGGGGCTGCTGTTCTTAAAATAAGACTACTCTGAACATTTTGTCCGAGCAGTAGTTGTCTCTACAATGAGCACGAAGCAGGAGGAGACAAGATGTTTTAGGGAGCTTGGCATTTACTCATTATGCAAACTTTTTATAGAACATTTGTTTTTTGCAAGGTATTATCCAACATACTTGGGAAGTGAAGTAAATAAATAAACTTATTTACATCCAGTCCAGTGGGGAAAGCAGACAAGAAACAGACAATTTGAGTTTGTGAGTGCTAAAACGAGGTTAGTACCAGGTCCTAATGAGGTTGTTATTCATCTGACCCTTGCCACAGAGACCCAAAGACTCCATCTAGGTCATACATCACTGACCACATGGGGTACAAGACAACTCAGCAACTCAGATGAGGTTTATTAGCACCAATTTAAAAAAACTCAAAATGTATCTCCTACTGATACTGGCTCAAAAACATCAGCACTGAATATTAAATATATACATTATATCAGTATTAGAAATTGGTAAGATGGAACTCTTTCTTGGGCCCATTTTCAGGCACTAATAAGAGAAAAAGACAGCTAATGATAAATGCTGAGTATTGCACAGAAAGGAGGACAATAGACTGATGACATCAGCCTCCCCTCCTATGACCTCACCCAGACTCCCTTTACCCCATGCCAACAGCTTCCACTGGTATAACAGAAAATCAAAGGGAATTTTAACATAATGTAGGAATTTTTACATAATGTATTTCAACTCTCTCCCTGACACTTTGCTATTATAAACACAGCTAAGTGTCGACTGGGTCAGCTAGAAGTAAATTATACTATGAAGTTGTATTTTTTGAGATTTTTCTGTTTAGGTATTTATTGTGTCCTTCTGCTTTTTTTAGTGTTCGTGTTTTGTAGACATGCCTGATAGTCCAATGTGACAAATTCTGAAGACAAGGTCCGAGATGGAAAAGGAGATTTCTAGGCCTAGATCTATGGATAATTCTGATAAAGATAGTGATAAATGATTATAATTTTCCAAGTTTTGCTGCTGTTCTAGTGCAGTAAGAGACACCAATTTTTTTTCTTTTTTTTGAGATGGAGTCTCACTCTGTTGCCCAGGCTGGAAAGCAGTGGGGTAATCTCAGCTCACTACAACCTCCACCTCCCAGGTTCAAGTGATTCTCCTGCCTCAGCCCCCTGAGTAGCTGGAATTACAGGTGCCCACCACCATGCCTGGCTAATTTTTGTATTTTTAGCAGAGATGGGGTTTCACCATGTTGGCCAGGATGGTCTCGATCTCTTGACCTTTTCATCTGCCCACCTCCCAAAGTGCTGGGATTACAGGCATGAGCCACCATGCCTGGTTCCGATTTTTTTTTAAAAAAAATCCATCTTTACAACAAAAGCAGCTTATTAATTAGTTTTGCAGGAACTGGTGGTAATATAAGTTGCTATTCCATCATGGGCGGTTTGGAGCAAAGAACTTAACACAGCAGTTATATCCCCAGCAAAACTGAAAAAAACACTGAACCATAAATGGCAGCCATTTAACAAGTAAAGATTGTGATCTTTTTTTATTTTTAATTTTTGTGGGTACGTAGCAAGTATATATATTTATAGAGTGCATGAGGCATTTTGATACAGGCATGCAATGCATAATAAGCACCATGGAAAGTGGGATATCCATCTGATCACTTTAAATGGCAATTGGAATCCTAGAATGAAGTAAAGCTTTCAGTAAAAAGTCCCAGGAAGCAAACTATTTAGTAATAGATCTTATTTCTTAGAAAAGGAAAAGTTACATAGTTGGTGAGAACATATTAAGACTACCATATAAAAATATAGCACAATATTGGGGCAAAATGAGTATGAGAAATTGAAAGTATTCTACTTTCTAACAGTACAAGTCAACAAAATATTAATTACAACATGATGCTCAAGAGGTTTTGTTCAATAAATTTTTTAAAAACTGCTTCTTGGTTGGGCACAGTGGCTCACACCTATAATCCAAACCCATTGGGAGGTCGAGGCCAGGAGATCACCTGTGACCAGGAGTTCAAGACCAGCCTGGCCAACATGGCAAAACCCCGCTCTACCAAAAATACAAAAATTAGCCAGGTGTGGAGGCACGCACCTGTGGTCTCAGCTACTCAGGAGGCTCGGCTCAAGAATCACTTGAACCTGGAAGCTGCAGGTTGCAGTGAGCCGAGATCAAGCCACTGTACTCCAGCCTGGGCAACAGAGAAAGACTCCATCTCAAATAAATAAATAAATAAAGTTAATTAATCAATTTTAAAAACTGCTTCTCTGCCCAAATTAGTGAATCAAGATATTTCACCAATAAATTAGTGTCATAGCATTTATAAGATTTTGTATATAATCATGAATGTGAGAAAATATTATCTGCTGCAAAAAGTTGCCCTGAGGGCAATTAAAATACTCTGGAATTAGTGGCGGTAGTTGCACAACCTTGTAAATATATTGAAAATCAATGAACTGCACACTTTTAAATGGTTAATTTTATGGTATGTGAATTATATCTCAATAAAAACAAAAGCTACCCAAGACAAAGAAAGGCCAAGATAAATGATGATAAAAGACAACTAAAATGCCCTCCCTCAGTCACTCACCCTGCACTCTCATAGTGTTCATTTTCTCTAATGTGGCCCTCATAAAGGTTGTCCCGTGTTATAGTTAGTTTTGTAGTTCTCCAACTAAGTTTTAATGAGCTCAAGAACAACTACCACTAAGACATATTTCTTTTGGCCAAATATTAATGACTTTCTATTTTTGCCCGAGGCTTTGTAATATTCTCACTGTAGCAGAGTTGTTGAAACTTCAGGTAACAAGAATTTGGCCTGCCCAACATATGCCCCATCAAAAGCACATAAGGTTTTAGCATGCATTTTTCTAACCAAGGTCAGCTCTTTGGCCATAAAGAGTGACCAAATAGACCTAGTTCACTTTGCATCACCATGATGGTTAATTTCATGTGTCAGTTTAACTAGGTCATGGAATACACAGATAGTTGATTAAATACTATTTTGGATCTGTCTGTGAGGGTGTTTCTGGATGAGATTAACATTTGAATTGATAGATTGAGTAAAGTAGATAGCCCTCCCCATTGTGGCTAGGCTTCATTAAACCCACTGAAAGCCTGAACAGAATAAAAGGGCTGAACGAGTAAGACAGAATTCTCTTTTGCCTGCCAGACTATCTTTGAGTTGTGACACTCGTCTTCTCCTGCCTTCAGACTCAGCCTGCAACTCACAACATTGGCTCTCCTTGTTATCAGATCTTTGGACTTGGACTGAAACTATTCCATTGGCTCTTCTGGGTCTTCAGCTGGCCAGCTATAGATCTCAGGAGTTCTCAACCTCCACATGATTCTGTTTCTCTGAAGAACCCTGACTAATAGTCACCCAGGGAGATGGAACTGGTCTCTAGAAGGCTGATATTTGTATGGATCAAGTCAACTTGGTAGCTGTGGAGTACAGAGGGTGACTGAAGAACCCAGACAAGGCTAGAAGTTTGTTTTCTTTTTATTCCTCTTATCTAAATCTGGAGAAAGCCCCAAACTGATGTAATTCCAACAAACATTTTAGTCTGTCAAGCCATTGACTTATCTTGAGCACATACGCCACCTCAGTTTATTCCTGGGGTTATCCAAATTAATGGGACATAACACTTGGGTACCCAATGGATACCAGTGGGTATACTGCTGGGAACCAAAAGCACAGTAATAATGACTGAACACAAGTTTTCTTTATAGAGAATGCATCTGTTTCTCTCCATATTCTTACAGCCTTCAGTTCCCAAAGGAAGGCTTAATCCCATCATCAAAGTTAAATATTACGGCCTAATATGTCTACTGTGCCCTAAATATCCTAATATGTCCAGTGTCATTCAAGCAGATTCCAATTTTAAAAAAGAGATAATATAGCACAAAATATGAGATTGGAGACTATCTCAGAACATTGAGAGAATGTTCTTTTAGCAAGAAGACATATATCAGCATCCTATTTGATGGTGTGAATGAAACAAATTGTCAGATAAGTGTAGTTTTCTCACTTCCAAAATCCTCCTATAACTTACTAGTATCTCTGCTGCTCTGACCTTCGACATCTGCCTTTTAATACAATCAAGGCTGAGGTTTTCCTGTGTCATAGTTGGGTATGGAGAGCAGCCCTAGGCAAGAAAGGCACAAACTTGCAGTGCTTATCCAATGCAATAGTAGTCTTTCAAGGGTGTATTTTTCTCAATTTCTGTCTGTCTTTGGGCATGTTCCAGTGCCTTCAATTAAGCTGTCTTTTACAATAGGGTCCCGAATTTTAAAACTGTTTGTAGAAGCCATTGCCCCAGCTTCTCAAGCCACCATTACTGGAAGTCCCATTTTTATTTGAGTTTAGACTTCATTTGGGAGAATTCAGCTGTTAAATGTATCCCTTAATTCTCAACAATGACCCCAGTATTACACAAGTATCTTCATGAGAGGTAGAGGACAGCAGCAGGAAGCAAAGAGCAGGTGAGAGGGAGACACTTCTGTAACTTTCTCTAAAAGAGACACTGAAGTGCTCTTACATAATAACATCCTCTACATAAAAAATATGCAACTGTGCAAAACAGTCTAAGTCCGAGAATTAATAACAAGGCTTTTAAACTTTTGTCACTTTCTATGCCACCTTCATGTACACTATATTTTTTTAATAATTATTTCTCTTTTGTGAGATAAAGTATTTTTTAAGCAGAGCCTGAGGGTGCTAAATGGCATGTCTTAATCTTTGTAGAAAGCATTTTTGCAATTTGAAAAAGCTCAGAATATTCTGTCCAAGATGTCCCACTAAGATAGCTTAGCCCCCCTCCTTAGCCTAGTTGATAATTATAGAGGAATGGTTCTCAGACCATTTCATGTGATAAAATCCAATGATGAAAACAGAAGAAGGGGGGAAAGACTGTGAGTCCTACATTCAGACTGCCTGTGTTCAAAATCCCTAACATCTCTTTTTAGCTGAATGACCTTATAGAAATCACCAAAACTCCCTAAGCTGCAACTGCTCCACTTACAAACTGGAGGAAAAAAACCTAGTACCTATCTCATAGAATTACACTGAGGTCTAAATGAAACTATCTAATTCACTTAGTACATTATCTCATGGCAAAATAATTGATCAAAAAGCATTAGCTATTATTAAGGAAAAGAAAAATTCAAAGAAGGTTACCCATAGCCATCACTTTTTCTGAGTATCAGAAGTTTGAAAAGGCTAAAAGAAAGCACATGGATGTGGAGCTATCATGAGAAGTCCCAGAGAAAAGAGGGCATCTGGTTCATTTTTATAATTGCCTGTAGTACTTCACTGCTACCTACCTCCGTTGGATCTTTTCTGCTCTGATCTCCAAGAATGCTCACAATATCTTCACAGTCTCACCGGGATTCAGCATCTAGTTTGGGAAACAATAACCTAGAAAATAAAATCAAAGACAGCAGCTTCAGTATTGGAAGCATTTCCCAAAGTCTAAAGTTTTACTTTTTGCCAATGTCATCTTTTTCATATTAACAACTAACAAACCTTGGCATACTAATCTTTTATCAGGGTATTTTACAGATCCTTTCTTGTTATGCTAATACAATATAACATGTCAGTGTTTCCATAAGCTACTATACACTGACTGAAGCATTTTATAGATAATTGAACATATTTTTGAAATATAAATATTTTAAAAATATTTTCACAGGTATAATTATAAAGTTCTAACAAACTAAGTTTTACAGCTAAAATTTCACATACATAGAAAAGAAAATTAAATAATTTAGCAAACAAATGGCACATTTTATTTTTTAAAAGTAATTTGCATTGTCAGGGCCCTATCTTCATCCTTTGATATAGAGAACAATCCAAAGAAATAATATTTCATACAGTAAGTTCTGAATGCTCTCTTTCTTTCTCTAAATATGTTTGCCACTACTTCAATGTCTGGAGATTTTGCAGAATGTTAACCAAACCAAACACAAAGAATGACTTCTAGAACACTGAGCACCTCATGAAAAAATTATTAACCTAATTCTAATTCCTCAGACACTCATGAACATATAGAGATCCTTCATTTCAGTTTAGCATCATCCCAAACCACCCAACACCAGCAAAAACCCTTCAAAAAACACAAATTAATATGAAGAGCTAAACATTACATTTGAACAGTACAAGGGGCTGTGTAACTTTATTGTTCCTATGTCATTTTATAAAAGTTTCTAGCAAAATAAGTTTCTGTGTTATATATACATTCCCCCAATTCCATTAATTTCCTCCATCTTTGCTATAAACCTCAAAGCTTTTCAAACAAAATCAGAGAAACTACAAAAACTTTGGGACATTTTAAATTTGTTGTTTAATATTTATACAATGTGGACTTATGTGCCAGAACAACAGGGACTTATGTGCCAGAACAACAGGGACTTAAGTAGCTGCTTAACATGTTTAGCCCCTCTGAAGAAAAATGTATCTAGATGATGAATATCCTCCAGATAAATTCTAATTTTTTCATGGGTTAATTTTCAACTCCAAGGCAGAAAGTTCCCAGAAAGCACATTTTAGTGTCAATAATGCTTTAATATCTGTTTTGGTACAACTTGGCCCCTCCCTCCATGCAGCAGACCATAACATCAATTCTTTCCCCATTCCCTCTTGCCAAATATCTTGGCTCTCACTACTCCAAATAGCCTGAGAGATTCTTTCATGACTTTAGAGGAAGAAATAAATCATTTACTTAAATCTCAAATGTATTTAAATTAAATTAAAATTTCTTATCAAAGTTATAATATGGAATGGCATGTGTTTTGTCTCCAGTTCATAGCCAGGGAGTGCTTGATTTTCCCATAAAGAAAACTAGCAAAATGTCCCTTCATCTTAAAAACTCATCAAAGAACAAGCCCATGAAAAAACAGAAAACTACATTCTGTAGCTGAAGAGGCAAACTTGGAGTTGTCTCTTATATCAACACACATGCCCAGCTCTGTCCACATTCACAAGAAGCTGCTAAATCAGTTTCTTTGAGGGCAAGGATCAGGCCTGCTTTCTCCATCACTGTAGGCACCACTGCATGTCCAGAACACATTATAGTGTCAGGGATGTATTTCATGAGAAAAATACTTATTAAAATCCTCAAAGTTCAAAGTTTAGTCAATTTTGACTCAACCTACAATTCTAGTAAGGTGTTTTCAACATCCCCATATTGTAAAAGAAAGAAAAACACACTGACAGACATGGTTACAAATTTGAGGAAAAGACCCTGCACATAAGTTCCAAAGCCTGTGCTGGAAGTAGATTTTTATTGAGGTGGTAGTGGTGGGTTTTCTCTTTTTCTCCCAATAGATTTTTTTTTTAAGATAAGAGGTTTCACTATGTCACCCAAGCTGATCTTGAACTCCTGAGCTCAAGCAATCTGTCTGCCTTGGCCTCCTCCCAAAGTGCTGGGATTACAGGAATGAGCCACCATGCCCAGTCCTCCTAGTGGATTGCTGCACCTTCATATTGCATTGCATCACAGGCACCCATGAGGTGCATCTCTTCCTCTGACTTGATCCATCAACTTTACTTAAAAAACACCTTCCACTCACTCTGCTATACAAATAGAAAAGCCACAGTTAATGGCCAAAAAATATATAGAGAGAGAAAACAAAAACAAAGTTGGAGGTCTCACTGTTTCTGATGTCAAAACCTATTATAAAACAACAGTAATCAAAACAGTATGATACAGTCATGAAGACAGACATATATACCAATGTAAGAGATAGCCCTGAAGTGAAACCTCACAAACATGGTAAAATGATCTTCATAGCAATGCCAAGACCACTGAATGGGGAAAGGACAGTCTCTTGAACAACTGGTGTTGGAAAAACATTATACTATACAAAAATTAACTCAAAATGAATTAAAAACCTAAACTGATGGCCTAAAACCCTCTAAAAATTATTTTTAAGGGAAGAAAGTCTTTATGACATTAGATTTGACAATGACTTCTTGTACATGACACCAAAAGCACAGGCAACAAAAGCAAAAATAGACAAATGGAATGACAATAAACTTAGAAGCTTCTGTGCACCAATGAATACAATCAACAGAGTGAAAAGACAATCTAGAGAATGGGAAAACATTCGCAAATCATATAGGTGATAAGAGATTAATATCCAGAATACATAAAGAGCTAAAAACCAATTTAAAAATGGGTGAAGATCTTGAATAGACAGTTCACTGAAGAAGGTATATAAATGGTCAACATTTATATGAAAAAATGTTTAATATTATTAATCACTAGAAAAACGCAAATAACAACTATAATAGGATATAACTTCATACGCAATAGGATAACTACTGTGAAAAAAAAAAAACTCAGAAAATAAGTGTTAGCAAGCACTGTGATGGAAATGTAAATTAACATAGTCACTAAGAAAAGCAGTATGGTGCAGGGCATTGGTGGCTCACACCTGTAATCCCAGCACTTTGGGAGGCCAAGACAGGTGTATCACTTGAGATCAGGAGTTCAAGACCAGCCTGGCCAACATGGTAAAACCCCATCTCTACTAAAATACAAAAATTAGCCAGGTGTGGTTGCATACGCCTGTATTTCTAGCTACTTGGGAGGCTGAGGAATGAGAATCACTTGAACTTGGGAGGATTGCCTTTCTGATTTGGCTCTCAGCTTGGCTGTTGTTGTTATAAAGGAATACTAGTGATTTTTCTACACTAATTTTTGCACCCTGAAACTTTGCTGAAGTTATCAGCTTAAGAAGCTTTTGGGCCAAGACTATTGGGTTTTCTAGATATAGAATCATGTCTGCAAACAGAGATAGTTTTACTTTCTGTCTTCCTGTTTGGATACCCTTTATTTCTTTTTCTTGCCTGATTGTCCTGGCTAGGATTTGAATAGGAATGGTGACGGAGGGCATCCTTGTCTTGCACTGGTTTTCAGGAGTAATTCTTTCAGCTTTTGCCCATTCAGTATAATGTTGGCTGTGAGGTTTTCATGGATGGCTCCTAATAGAGGTATTCTCCTTCAATACCTAGCTTGAGAGTTTTTAGCATGAAAATGTGTTGAATTTTATTGAAAGTCTTTTCTCCATCTATTGAAATAATAATTGAGATAATCGTGGTTTTTCTTTAGTTTTGTTTATTTGATGAATCATATTGACTGATTTGCATATGGTGAATCAACATTGCATCTCGTGGATGAAGCCTACTTGATCATGGTGGGTAAACTTTTTTATGTGCTGCTGGATTCAGTTTGTAAGTATTTTGTTGAGGATTTTTGCATTGATGTTCATCCAGGATATTGGCCTGAGGTTTTCTTTTTTGTTGTTGTTTCTCTGCCAGATTTTGGTATCAGGATGATGCCAGCCTCACAGAATAAGTTGGGGAGGAGTATCTCCTCCTCAATTTTTTGGAATCATTTCTGTAGGAATGGGTACCAGCTGGTAGATTCAGCTATGAATGCATCAGGTCCTGGATTTTGTGGGATTTTTTTGGGGGGGATTGGTAGCCTCTTTATTACTAATTCCATTTTGAAGCTCATTATTGGTCTGTTCAGGGAACCAGTTTCTTCCTGGTTCAGTCTTGTGAAGGTGTATGTGTCCAGGAGTTTATCCATCTCCTCCAGGTTTGCTAATTTTGTACATACAGGTATTTGTAGCAGTTTCTGATGGTTGTTTTTTTATTTCTGTGAGGTCAGTGGTAACATTCTTTTCATCATTTCTAATTGCGTTTATTTGGATCTCCTCTCTTTTCTTCTTTATTTGTCTAGCTAGTGGCTTATCTTTATTTTTTTTTCCAGAAAACCAATTCCTGAATTCATTCATCTTTTGAATAGTTTTTTGTGTCTCAATTTCCTTTGGTTCAGCTCTGATTTTGGTTATTTCTTGTCTTCTGCTAGTTTTGAGGCTGATTTATTCTTGCTTCTCTAGTTCTTTTAGTTATGATGTTAGGTTGTCAATTTGAGATCTTTCTTTTTGATGAGGGCACTTAGTGCTATGAATTTCCCTCTTAACACTGCCTTAGCTGTGTCCCATAGATACTGGTATGTTGAATCTTTGTCCTCATTCATTTCAAAGAATTTCTGGATTTGTATCTTAATTTCATTATTTGCACAGAAGTTGTTCAGGAGCATGTTGTTTAATTTCCATGCAATTGCATAGTTGGAGCTATTTTCTTAGTCTTGACTTCTATTTTTATTGCACTGTGATAGAGAGTATGTTTGGTATGATTTTGGTTCTTTTGCATTTGCTATGTCTTGCCCTTTTCTATAGCCTAATGCTCTTGACTTCTTATACACAAGCTTTTTACAATTAGAAAGTCAGAACTTTTCATCTATAAAGTGACTGATCAGTTCAAGAAATATCCTTTCTTTGTCTCACTCTTTTATGATCCCCATGCTTCAAGAAAATTCTCATCTCCAATCCCAAGTCTCTTTCCAGATTAATTGCCACCATCTGCCTTCACAAGGCATGAAGATGTCAATAAATCTCTGGTAAGATGTCTTTTCATGGCTACCACTGTGGCCTCAATTATTATTAAAGTTATTCCTATCGGCTTTGGGCTTTTACCCACAATAAGTTAACTTCTTTCCCATTGTCATTACATAAGAGCGTCTTCTAGGAAAAAGAAAACAAAAAGGAATACATTGATTTCATGAACTGGCCATTTTACATAAACAGTCTAAAGGTCCTCCACAGGATTATCAGATAAGAAGCCTTCATTTGACTCCCTAATGTTTAATTTGTCAAAATTGCATAGCTACTTAATGACAAGGCAAGTACTGTAACCCATCTGATTTTACAGTTTAGTTAATTTGTAACAGAAAATCATTCTGTTGCATAACTCCTATGACTGGCAGTCTTTTCTAAAAATGTCTAATTGTCTTCTAATTGCTTTTATTTAATTTATATAAGGCTTATATTTTTCCAAAGGTTCTGGCTCCAAGTAATACAGAAAAGGGAGTTCCTTACCAATCACCCTTCTTCACCATTCACTGAGCCTGACTCTTTCTGATCAAGAATCTGCTATGAATATGACAGAAAGTTTACCTCAAGAATACCCTATCAGTCCAAAGGGAAAAGAGATGGGCAAACAATTTCCTTTGTAGGATAATATTGAAGTAAAAGCAGCATGAATAAATACAGAAAAATAAAAGCAGATAAAAGAATTACTAACTGCTTACATGGAGAAGAAAGGGACATGTAGACACATTTTGCAATGATATTTATGCTAAGCCCTGAAGAATGCACAGGAATTTGCTGAATGGTCATGGAGAAGACCATTTCAAACACAGGGAATAGCACACTCATAAGCAACAAGACATAAAAAAGCAAGGTGTGTCCATGGAATACTATGCATCCATAAAAAATGATGAGTTCGTGTCCTTTGTAGGGACATGGATGAACCTGGAAACCATCATTCTCAGCAAACTGACGCAAGAACAGAAAATCAAACACCACATGTTCTCACTCACAGGCAGGTGTTGAACAATGAGAACACATGGACACAGGGAGGGGAGCATCACACACTGGGGTCTGTGGGGGGGATCTAGGTAAGGGACAGCATGGGGTGAGGAGTTGGGGAGGGATAACATGGGGAGAAATGCCAGATATAGGTAATGAGGAGGAAGGCAGCAAACCACATTGCTATGTATGTACCTATGCAACAATCATGCATGTTCTTCACATGTACCCCAAAACCTAAAACACAATAAAATATATATTTTCAAAAAAAGCGAAGTGTGTTTATTTAAATGCAAGTGGTTGGATACTCCAAGAAGATGGACTACAAAGGAAATACTCCAGAATATAGTCAATATCTAACAAAAATATTATTGACAAGAAATTAATTTTAGCAAGCAGAGGCCACATTGTATAAAGCTGGATGGGCTATACTAAGAAATAGCAACAAATAAAAGTGGCAAATAAATATTTTTATATGTGCACCTTGCACTCTTTTTCTCTCTCTCTCTTACTCCCTTAAGCATATAAATGTTTTACCACAGTCTCAGGTTCACCCTAGCTATTATAAAGATGACTAATCTAGTATAAATTAGCACTGACTGGACAGAAGAGTGAGAAAAAAATTAAGTGCCTCTTTCTGGGAATACACTAAGATATGAATCACTTTTGAAGTGTGGGGATTGCTTCTGCCTCAAAAGTTTTGTACCAAGAAATTATTTCAAAGAAAAAGTAAAGAGGGTAATAGTAAAGGGGAGATAATTTTTGAAAAATTAAAAGAGAGGGAGAAATGAAGATATGCCTCAATGCCATTTTCAACTCTTCCGACTTTACATTTCTGACAGAAAAGATCAGTAAAGTTCAGGAAGGAATAGGTAGCTTACCTGAATGAGTTCTGTTTTCCAGTATTTACATTCTTCACTGAATGCCAAAGAATGGAGGCATGATGAAGAAAAAACAGATGTGATATTTGGCAGGAGGACTCCTCTAACAAAGATAAAAGACTTCATGTTGCCGGGTGCAGTGGCTCACTCCTGTAATCCCAGCAGTTTGGGAGGCCAAGGCAGGCGGATCACAAGGTTAGGAGTTCAAGACCAGCCTGGCCAACATGGTGAAACCCTGTCTCTATTTAAAAAAAAAAAAAAAAAAAAAAAGACTTCATGTCTCTGCAGTTTCATCCCCACTGGCTGTGACAAGCTGGTAAACCATCACACAAGTAATGGGCTTTAAAGAGTGGAGAAAATGCAGCACCTGGATTTTTAAATCCAGAAATCACTTCCCAGAAAAATGCCCAGTCTTTTCATCATTTTTCCAGTTGAGCTGTATTTTGGTCCTCAACATAAACTGAAAAAGGAGCTATCACCATCTTGTGCACCACAGATGTCCGGCCCAGTAGATTTGACTTGTTCCTATGGTTTGATTATTTATGTTTTCACTTTTCCCTGTTTGATCACTCACAGAGCAACATTCACGTCTAAAAAAATGAATAGCACGGGCCCTAATATATTTAAAAGCATATGCCAAGCCAAATGATAAACAACATAATGGGCCAGCATTCCTGGTAACTCCTTTGAAGATAAGACAGGATGAAAAACCATCTCAATGAAACTGAATTTCACCATAGGTCAAGAAGTAGGGGTGAAATGTATCTAAAGAGAAGTTCTACATAGGGACAATACACATACATAGCGGCTACTCAGTAAATATTTGTTGAGTGACGGGGGACTGGATTTCTCATCTGGCACACTAAATTTTAATCAGACTTAACAGGTTTAATGTATCAGAGTGTGAGTAATTCTGACTGCATCTTCACTCTTTAGAACTAAAGTCCATTTCTCTGATAGTTGGCAGAGCCATGTGGGCGGGAAGATAACTCAGCACACTCTCTGTGGGATGGTAATAATGGCCCCGTAAAGATGGTTACATCCTAAGCCCCAAAACTCCATGAATGTTACCTTACATGTCACAAGGGTGTTTTGTGTATGACTAAATCTTAAAAATCCTGAGATTGGGAGATTACCCTGTATCATCTGGTGGACACAGATAATCACACAGGTCCTTACAAGAGGGGACCAGAGATGAAAATAAAAGACAAGTGTGACAATAGAAGCAGAGGTGGATGTGATGCATTTGGAGATGAAGGAATGAGCCAGGAACCAAGAAATGCAGATGGCCTTCTAGAAGTTGGAAAAGGAATGGAGGCAATTTCTTCCTTATAGTTTTCAGAAAGCAACACAGCTCTGCTTGATTTTTGTCTGTAAAACCCTTCTTGCACTTCTGACCTCCAGCATTGTGAAATAATAAATGTGAGTTGTTTCAAGCCAGTAGCGTGTGTGGCAATTTGTCTTGCAGTAATAGAAACTTAATACATCCTCTTTTACCTTCTCCGTTTACAGACAAAAGCCTCAATGGTAAGATACCTATGCCTGAGGCTGGAAGAAAACCAGCCAGAATATGGCCGATGCAAAATATGGCCAGAATATGGCCAATGCAGAATAAATGGAAAGGCTTGGAATGTAAATGGCTTGGAATTTCCTAGGAACCAAGAAAAGCTAAAGGGGCAGGAGCATAATTAGCAAAGAAAAGAGGGAAGACTCAAGGTAAAGATGAGATGGGGGCAGGGCAGTGCATGTGAGGCCTTGAAGACTACAGTAAGTCGTTTAGATTTTAATCTTAATTCAATGAGAAAAATCATTAAAGTGTGTTTTGAGCAGTGAGTGATATGATATGATTTACATTTTTTTTTTAAGAGACAGGGTCACCCAGGCTTAAGTACAGTAACACAATCATACCTCACTGCAGCCTCCAGCTCCTAAGCTCAAGTGACCCTCCTGCCTCCACCTCCAGAGTAGCCAAGACTACTGGTGGGCACCACCACACCCAGCTAATGGTTTTCTGTTTTTCGTTTCTTTTTTTTTTTGAGACATAGTGTCTCCCTTTCTTGCCAGGCTACAGTGCAGTGCACAATGTCGGCTCACTGCAACCACTGCCTCCCGAATTCAAGCGATTCTTCTGCCTCAGCCTCCCGAGTAGTTGGGGCTACAGACATGCACCATCACACTCAGCTAATTTTTGTGTTTTTTGTAGAGACAAGCACCATGTTGGCTCAATCTCTTGACCTCATGATCCACCCACTTCGGCCTCCCAGAGTGCTAGGATTACAGGCGTCAGCTACCATGCCCGGCCATGGTTTGCATTTTAAAGAGATCATTCTGGCTGTGGAGTGAAGAGTAAACTGTATAGGGGAAATGAAAGCATAAAGCCATATGGAGGCTATGAATTAGCCAAAGAATTAGATTGTGATGGCTTGGGCTAAAGTATGATGAAGGGAAAGAAAAGTGAGAATAAATTCTGAAGCTGGAACCTACAGGGCTTAATGAGACATAGGTTATATGGGAACGAGAGAAATTAAAGATGCAGCTCGGAGATTGGTTGAGACATTTACTGAGACTGGGAAAATTTAGAGAGGACAGTTCAGGAGAGGTGGGGAATAAAGACTTCATTTCTAGACATGTTAACATTAAGAAGTTCATGACAGATTTAAGTGGAGATATGAAGTAGGAAGCTGGATATGCAAGTGTGGACATGCAAAACTGGAATTCAAAGAAATGGACAATTTGAATGCTATCTCTTTTCTGATCTCTTATAAAAGTTTTATTTAAATAAAGCACTAAGTTTTACTCATTAAAATCTGCATCCATTTCTGCCTTCAATATCTTTCATCTATTTATCCATCTAAATTTCTACTAAATTTTAACCTCTTTAACAGAAGAAAAAATGTTTCATGTATTTCTGGGACTTTTAATAATTATCTTCACAAAGTAGGGACCTATTTGTTTGAACTCACCTAAATACAAACCACATCCCATTTTTTAAGAAGCGATAGAGAGGAACACAATTTAACATTTCTAATTATATTAAAACAGGCAAAGTTGGGCACTTTTATTTCAACATCTTTTTCCACCTTATTTATGGGCCTTCTTGAAAAAGATTAAACAATGTAATTCTCACTCAATGACTTAAGGAAAATTAAGACCAAATTCATCCATTCAAATGTTTTCACTTTTTATTCTTTCCTTAAGCTAGGCTAGATATCTCTGATAATAGGAAATTGTATAAAATTCTGAGCTCTTCCACCAAATGTCTATGTAATCCAACAAACAAATTGATATGTCTGTGTGTAGCATCTACAAATTTTGTGACGTTATCGAAGGTGAATTATCAGCTGGTCTTTCCTTTAGAAACAATAGAAAGCAGCAATTTTTCAGTTTTGAAGTCTCAGCCAAACCATATTTGTCCTTTTAAGTACAAGATCAGAAGGTACAGCATAATACTCTTTGCTATGGTTCTCATTAATTTAATGTGGGACTACAGAGAAATAGTACAGCACCTCGCTGGTGTCTCAGCTGAAATTATGAAGCCAAAAATGCTAAGATTTTGAAGTAAAAGAATTTATATTCTCAATGTCATAGCATTATGCTAGAAAATATGTTTCCATATTCTATTCAGGAAATAGCTAGATATGGACAGTTTCTCACTGTGCTCCAATCTACTGAGCAATAATTTCCTCTAAAGAAAGAACGGAAAACAGCTGTCAGAGTAGGGTGGGGTTTTTTTAACCAAGAGGGAAATAAAAGAGTAGGTAAGGAAGAAAGCAGTCATTCTGCCAGTTTTGCCCACTGGGTTCTAATCCAAAAGCCATACCTTTAAATCTGCTTCTTAATTTGTGAGTTCAACTATTAAAACAAACAAAATAATAGTTTCTAAATAGAAGTCAAGCAACAATATTATTCCTACCTCATTATGGTAGATTTCCTACCATAATGAGGTTTCACCTTGAAGAGGGGAAAAAACTCCCTAGCCATTATATTCACTTATCCATTATAATATTTTAATCAGACTTAACAGGTTTAATGTATCAGAGTGTGAGTAATTCAGACTGCATCTTCACTCTTCAGAACCAAAGTCCATTTCTCTGATAGTTGGCAGAGCCATGTGGGAGGGAAGATAACTCAGCACACCCTCTGTGCTCCATTATAATGAATAAGTCCATTAACCAAAAGTATTTTTCTTTTTTAGTAATTGAATGCCTAAATGGCACAGAAAATTATTCTAATTATATTAGCAAATGTTTAACATTGCATACCCTTCAAGTAGGTGCTGATTAAATGCTACGTTCAAAAGCTGTTTTTAATGAATAACAGTAAAGATTTATTGACACACATACATTTTCAGGAACATTAAAACTGACACTTTTCAGAAAGCATCTCCTTGGGTTTAATCTTACACATGGGAACTTAGCCCAACAGAATAAAAGGGAGAAACATTTATATATGTATATACCAAAATATGTAATGTTGTAATATTTATAACCTAGAGGATAAAAAAATTAATGTATAAATGATCAACAGTAGGTAACAGGCTTAGCAGATTATAACAAGTTGACACAGTTAATTAAAAAGATAATAAAGAATGAAGTTCTGTGCCAAACGTATATAAAATAATGCTAATGTTAAACTGCAGAAAACAAAACATTTTATATACTAGAGACTATGTTCTGAATAGGTACCTCAAAATTTATATGCTGAAACTTAATTGTCAATGTGATAATATTAAGAGATGAGACCTTTAGGAGGTGATTAAGTCATGATGGTGGAGCCCTCAGGACTGGGTTTGACACCACTATAAAAGAGGTACAAAGGAGTTACCCCACTTCCTTTCACCCTGCCATTGCTTCTGCCACGTGAAGACACAGCATTTAAGGCACCATCTTAAAAGCATAAATCAAGGCCCTCACCAGACACCAAACCTGCTGACATTTTGATCTTGGACTCCCCAACCTCTAGAATTGTAAGAAATAAATTTCCATTATTTATAAATTATTCACTCTCAGGTGTTTTGTTACAGCAACACAAACAGACTAAGATTCTAGATTAACAAATATTTTCAACACATTCTATGGGAGCCCACCCTTCCAACTTCCTATCTAACACTATATGAGTTTGGTTAAGGGCAACACTGTGTCCAGCTGCTTAGGATGAAGCATGATTGGTCCAGAGCAGCTATCACTGAGCCATTTATTATTGGTTACTATTATTTCCCCACCTGTGTGACCCAGTTCTAGTCAATGGGAAGTGATATGTAAAGGGAAGTCTTCTGAAGATGGGAAATCCTTCTGAGAAAGTGTTTTCCTCCTGGATAAAACAAAAATCCCTTCTGTTACCCATGTCTTTTGCCCCCTAATTGGAATTCCAGTGCTATGGTGTGTGGTTTGGAACTGAGGGAACCATCTTAAAATGATACAACAAACAAAGGAACCAAAAAACAACACGGTAAAGGTGATGGAACAGAAGAAAAAGACTGTGGGTCCTTGATTATATTATTGAACCTCTGCACCACAGCAAGAAGGGCAATCTCTGCACATTTAAGCAAATAATAAATGTGGTTAAGCCATCATTAGTTAGGTTTTCAGGTAACTGCAGCCAAACACACACTAATAAATACTCAAATGTAGATGAAGACTGGTAAGGATCAGAAAAACGGAAGTAGAGGCTTTAAGGTATCAGAAATATAGCTCACTTTTTTCCTTTTAGAAAATATGGAAAGTATGGGTGGAATGGGAAATTTAAACAATTTGTTGTTCCCAATTCTCCATAGATTACTATTAAAAACATTTTTGTATAGACCCTTTCAAATACATGTCTAGCAGGGGAACTTAAGTACCACCTGGTTACCCCTCATTTCAGGAATCAGCCCCAAACTTGAAGGCACAGAGACTGTAAGTTTTTATACATTGTACAGACAGCTTAAAATCATTTTGGCAGACATCCCCTCCAAGGTTTGCAACAGGTCGAGGGAAATCTCAAGAAGTTAACCGCTCCTTTTAATGCCTGTCCATCAGAACTTTTCAGCCTCACTCACATTCCCATTTGCGAGTGGAAATTTCCCTTTGAAATTTCCTAGAGTCTCCAATTCCTCAGTCGTTTCAGGATTTGTTTCTTGGCTTCTACCTGTTCCTAAACACCTTGCAGGTTTAAGTTTCAGTCTTCTGATGTGCTAAGTTAGTTACCTGTTGTTTGTTCTTATCTTCCCTTTTGTCCTTGTAAACTTACTTTTTTAATCTCTTTGCTATCATTTTTGTGGGTTGTGGGGTGGTAACAGGGATAAATGTTTGTGATTCAGGATCTACAGAAGGCTTTTCATATATTTTCATGGAACTTAATATTGATTGACAAATGGCCTTTCAAAGGGTTTTACCATTTACCTATGATGAGCTGGCTTTAGGGACCTCAAGATTGAATGTTTCCAAAGTAGAAAATCTAATGAAGAAAACAAGGAAAAGAATCACTGAAGAGACTTTAGGAGGATAAACTATTAAGTCTCCCTTGCTTAAAACACATACTTTCCATCATATTGTCTCCTGTTCATGGCATTTAAATAATGAAAAGCTAATAGAGAGATCTATTAGTCCATTTTGCATTGTTATCAGAGAATACTTGAAGTGGGTAATTTATAAAGAAGAGAGGTTTAGGCCGGGCGTGGTGGCGTATGCCTGTAATCCCAGCACTTTGGGAGGCCGAGGCGGGTGGATCACCTGAGGTCAGAAGTTCAAGATCAGCCTGGCCAATCTGATGAAACCCGTCTCTACCAAAAATACAAAAAATTACGTGGGTGTGGTGGCAGATGCCTGTAATCCCAGCTACTGAGAAGGCTGAATCTCTTGAACCCGGGAGGCAAAGGTTGCAGTGAGTGAGCCAAGATCGCACCACTGCACTCCAGCCTGGGCAACAAGAGCGAAACTCCGCCTCAAAAACAAGGAAAAAGAAAAGAGGGTTATTTGGTTCATGGTTCTGCAAGCTATACAAGAAGCATTGTACCAGTATCTGCTTCTAGTGAGGCCTCAGAAAGCTTATAATGGCAGAAGGCATGCAGGCTACAGTTGTATCACATGGTGAGAAAGTGAACAAGAGAGAGTGGCAGAAGTGCCATGTTCTTTAAACAACCAGCTCCCACGTGAACTAATAGAGCAAGAACTCACTTATTACCACAAGGAGAGCACCAAGCCATTCATGAGGGATCCACCTCCCTAACCCAAACACCTCCCATTAGAACCTACTTCCAAAATTGGGGATCACATTTAAACATGAGATTTGGAGTGAACAAATATCCAAAGTATATCAATAGATAAATAATATTCCCAAAGGAAAACAGATAAAACAGTTAAAAGAATCTCCAAAGATAAAACCTAAATACAAACAAAAGAATAAATGGGAAAAAATGTTTTATTGTCCAAAAGTAACTAGACATGACCACAAAAGCAGTATCCATCTCGAACCATTTCTTTCTTTATCACTGAGCAGATTAGAGAGATATTTTTAGTGGAAATAGATACAGGAGTGAGAAAGGCTGGACCCGAATTTCTGGTGGTAAACAAAGGAGAAGCAAATAAAGACATCCATTCACTCATTCAACAAATATTTATTCAACAACTATCTTATTTATGACAGACACTGTGCTTGACTTTAGGACTACCAGTGTGAACAAAAGGGACATGGTCTCCACTCTTGTCTGCAAAGTCTCTGCCCTCTGCCTTGGTGTGGAGTTCATAGCTCAGGAAGGATGAAAGATAATGAAAAAACATTATAAATAATTATTTTGTCTACATTTGCCATAATCCTACTAAAAATAATAGTATGAAGCCAGTATGAGATGCATTAGAAGACCTAGCCTAGACTATGGATTACAGTCAGTATCTTACAAGAGGTCACATTTAACCAGTGGTTCTCAAAATGCGATTCCTACATTAAAATTTGAGAACCACTAATGTACATTGCAACTTGAAGGGTATAGAGGGGTTAATAGGGAGTGAGGAGGTGAAGAGCAGAGATAGAAGGTATAAAAGGGATATGAAAACTTCCATGGGATTTCAGAGGATTAACAGACTAGTTGGTGAGTGCAGAGATCAAAAGATTTATGTCAATTTCTTTCCATTTTTTTTTCTTAATTTTAGTTCTTCTATTTGCCATATGTAAACCATCAAAACTAGCTTTTCCTTCATGCTATGACCAGGGAGTGATCTAACACAATTCTCAAACTTTATATGCATCAGAGTCACTTGTGTATCTTCTTAAGATATACAGATTTCTCAAGTTTATGACCCTGTAGATTTGAGTAGTGTCTGATAAGTTGCATTTTTAACAATTCCCTGGCTGGGCACAGTGGCTCACCTGTAATCCCAACACTTTGGGAGGCTGAAGTGGGTGAATTGCTTGAGCCCAAGAGTTTGAGATTGGCCTGGGCAACATGATGAAATTCTGCCTCTACAAGAAATACAAAAGTTGGCCAGGTATGGCAATACTAGTAATACTGCTAGTTAAGGAACCACACTTTGATAATTACCACTGTAGCTTGCGTTTCTAAACTGAAATTCTGATTAAGAAGTCTGTGGTGCATGTTTATTGTGGCACTGTTCACAATAGCAAAGATTTGGAACCAACCCAAATGCCCATCAATGACAGAATGGATAAAGAAAATGTGGCACATATACACCATTGAATACTATGCAGCCATAAAAATGGATGAGTTCATGTCCTTTGCAGGGACATCAATGAAGCCGGAAACCATCATTCTCAGCAAACTAACACAAAAACAGAAAACCAAACACCACATGTTCTCACTCATTAGTGGGAGTTGAACAATGAGAAAACATGGACACAGGGAGGGGAACATCACACACTGGGGCCTGTTGAGGGTGGGGAGCTAGGGGAGGGATAGCATTAGGAGAAATATCTATGTAAATGATGGGTTGATGGGTGCAGCAAACTGCCATGGCATGTGTATACCTTTGTAAGAAACCTGTATATTCTGCACATGTACCCCAGAACTTAATGTAGAATAAAGGAAAAAAAAAGAAGTCTGTGGTGAAGCCCAAAAATCTATATTTTAAACAATGGCTAGGGTAGTCCTTTTGATAAAGCAAGACTAGAGAACAAAGTTCTAGTTATAATTTGACTTTTGGAGCCTCTCCTATAAAAACTCCTGCTGTTTGTTATTTTTCCTTCTATATTTAAATTACAAATTACTAATTTATCTACCCATGATACATTCTCTTCACATTCAACAAAAAGTAGAAGCCATTTAACTAAACCCTTGGGTTTCACATTTTACTTATTATATTTTTCATTTCCACTAGTTTTATTATTTTCACATTTGCTGGGTCAGGAATTATACTTGGTAAAATTGTCATTAACATTATTTCCCTTTACACTTCTTATGCATAGTTATTTTATATTCTATTTCCAGTAATTCCAGTATCTGAGGTCATTCTAATGATTCTAATTCTGAAATTGGTTGTTTCTGGGTAACTCTTATTTATAGTTGCTTGTTCCTCCACGTTTGGTAGTTAGCGTGTGTGTGTATGTGTGTGTGCATACATGTGTGTTTGTCTGTGTGTGTGTGAGAGAGACAGAGGGAGAAAGAGTTCATTCTTATTGAGAGTTATCCTGTTAGATATCTTTGAAGCCTGAATTGAAGGTGTGATCCTCTAAAACAGGATTTGTGTTTGTATAGCCAGGTTAAACTAAATACTTGGCTTGGGGTTTCCCTGGGCCACATAGGTCAAGTGAATTCTGGTCTCCAGTAAGTGAGAGGATCAGCTTACAGTTACGAATTCTCATGAAAGAAGTTTTGCTTCTACTTGGGCCAAGGCCAAGACAGGCAAGATTCCTTACTATCACCCTTGGTGGAAATTTTTTTCTGGTTCTCTATTTTGCTAAAGATGTCAATTTTCAGGCATCCTGATTTCTCCTGCCATCTCTGATAAATCCATTGATCTCTCTGTGTCCCTATCCTTGACCTATTAAAACTAAAGCCTCCAGACCATCATAAATCTGCATATTGGCCCAGGGCAGCTGCTGGCTTCAGTGCTGACCCAACGTAAGGATTTATACTTATCATTTTGAACTAAGAATTTCCTTTTCATCCTTGCCAACCCAGCTATGCACCTAAAAATATGTATGTGCATATATGAGAGTGGTGCATTTATAAAGTTTTGGAGTGTTTATGAACTATCTAGTCTACAACATTGCTGGAAATGGAAGCTCCCCTTACTATATTTTTACCTTGCATCCTGAGGCAGAACCCTTTTGATCTCTGAGCCAAGGAAAGTACAACCTTTATCCTTCTCTATCTCTGGCTATGCTTGTAGAGAAAAACTATCAGAATATTCACCTTTGGTACTGTCTTATTTCTATTTTTTCCATCTCCTGACATCTTCTTTTCTTACTTATTCTCCCTTCTGCTCTCTCCTCTCTCCCAGCACACGGGTCCTGTGCTACCTCCCCCCTCACAGCAAGATCCTATTGAAGTCCCAGGAGTAACTGTTACATTCTCTCATCAAAGTTCTACTTCTCCTCAAGTCTTATTGAAACTTCAAGTTATTGTCCAACTTGCTTAACCATCATAGTTATTAATGCTCCAAAGAGTACTTTATACATAGAAAGTGTATTTCCTAAATATACACAGTACCTCCAGTTGATAGAATTCCAGGCAACTTTTTAAAAGTAAAGGTAACACTGAAGAAACAGCTATTTTGTGACCAGTGATTTCTCCCCATAGTCCATTTAAAAACACAGAGAGGAATCTATCTCTCACGTAAGACCAGCTAATATGCAGGTTGAGAGTCTTTAAGAGTGCATGTTTAAAATACAGAAAATGTCAGAAGAGTTAACAAGAATAAAAATTGAAAGCCACATAATAAGTTGTAACATTTGGTACATTTGTTTATTGTCTTAATTAATGAAACAAAAAATGTAAGCAGCAAATTAATTACCATGTGCCAATGATACAAAATTAAGATGTGGCACCGGTGGCATGAGGACAGAGAAAGAATACAGAGGCTCAAAGTTAAAAATATGGACAGAAAAAAAAAATAGGCTTTCAAATAAGTACAAACAAGCTACCACATCATATGAAACATAGCAACTCTTTATTAAAAAAAAAAACCTTAGAACCAAGAGGCAGATGCTGGGGGGGAAAGAGAAAAGTGGTCATAAAGCAGTACCAAAGTACTAAAAATAAAAACTTCTAACAATGACATTACAGTGTCATGGTAAATCACTGTGATTTGATAAAGCACCAACATACAAAGTACTATTATTTTGGACTTTAGAATATTTAAGCAGCAGCAGCAACAGAATGTAGAGGGAAATTTTCAGAGAAATCCCTGACTCTACACTTCAGTAAAGGTTTATTTACAGAATCTCAACTTTCTGGATGATTTAGTTTTGTTTCATTCTTACCTTAGAGAACACTCAACAAAGAAGTAGACACCTTTGAGACTAAGCACTTTGCCCACAGGAAAAAACAAAAATCAAGCCTTGCTGCTGAACCCAGGAGTACCTTCCTGACCTTACTGGGGCTTTCCTTGCGTCATAATGACAGACAACCCAGTGGGAAGAGCAAGACAAAAGCTCTATTCACCTTCACAGGCCAACACCCAAGTCTAAGCGGGGTACTTACTGGCCTCCCCTATCACTCAAAGAGCTTTCCCCTTCTATCTATCCAAAACTCCCTTTCCCTGTATAGAAGAGCAGGAGCCTCTCTCCTACTATCCCACACTCCCAACCTCTAGTCTTTCTCAAGTGCAGATCCTCATTTGACCCACAGAAAACAAAAATAATTTGAATGATTCTTTTCTCAGTTCTCCCAAGGAGGGTACCAACTAATAACATTCCAAAAGCATAAGAAAGAAATGAATGTATTACACACAATGACCGCTGTTGGACACTAGAGCTACATTCTCAAGGCTCTCATATCTTTTTCCTATTATTTGTTCTTCTGTGATTCCTAATTTCCAAAACAATCACCAAGAAACAAGCCTCACCTTGGCTCCTGCAGCCTACCCATCATTTTCCAGTTACTCACACCAGCTCCACCTCCCCACACCTGGCCTTGTAGAGTCTGAGTCACTTTGAGGGACAAGCGTGCAGCCAAACTAGAGTGTTTAAGCACCTAAAAGCTATCATATAGAACAGAACTAAATAGTTTTTTTTTTTTTCATTCAAATGTCAAGAAGTCCTTGAGGACTTGGGATTCTGAAACGAACACAGTCTCTTCCTTTGGTAGCATGCCAACTGGTTGTGCAGCAGCACAATGGAATAGAGAAAAGATCATGGGCTTCAGAGTCAGGCAGAACTAGTCTTAATCCACAGCTTTGCCTCTTGCTTTTTATGTGACTCTGGACACTCCCTATAATTTTACAAACCTTAGTTTCCTCTTCAAAAAAACATGGAAATATTAATACTATCTCACTAGTTTGTTTCAAATAAAAAATAAAATATTACACATAGCAGCAATAGTATCGCATATGTCATACACAAAAGAAGTAGTATTGTATATCAATATGTAGTAGACAGAGCAGAAATAGTACTGCACATAAAAATGAGTGCTAGTTCCATGCTTCCTAGAGAAACAAGGCATGCCCACCTGGAAGAGGTGAGCAACAGTGCAAAGCAATTACTGATAAGTGTCCAGTGATAAATGATGTAGTCAGCAAATATGTTATTCTAAGTACAATTTTTGATCTAGGAAATGCATTCTATTGTTGATAAGAACCAAGTGATAAACAGTCTACTTAGCAAAATCCTTTCAGAGGAAGAAAAGAGAAACTCAATGTGGCCTGGAATGGACTTGTAAAGTAGGTGCAGGGTAGGCATTATTTGTTTTGTTCTGATTTTGTTTTATTTTTATTTTATTTTTAATTAACATGCCATGAAATTTAGCTTTGTTCAATGTACAGTTCTATGAATTTTAACTCAGGTATAGATTTGTATAAACATCACCATAATCAGGACACTGAATAGTTCTATCACCCCAAAACATCCACATCCCTGCTTCTCCAACTCCTGGAAATCACTGATATGTTTTCTATTAGTACAGCTTTGCGTTTTCAAGGGTGTCATATAAATGGAATCATACAGTATGTAACCTTTTGAGACTGGCTTCTATTTCTTAGTGTAATGCCTTTGATTCATCTGTTTTATTGCAGGTACCAGGATATCATCCCTTTCTACTGTTGAGACGTACTACAGTCGATGGACATACCACAATTTGGCTATCCATTCACCCAGTGAAGTCCTTCAGGTCATTTTCAGGTTTTGGCTATTATAAATAGAGTGGCCATAAACATTTGTACTCAGGTTTGATATGGACTAGGCACTTGGCTTGCATTGTTGTTCACCTCCCTTGGGCAGGCATGTTCTTTTCTTTAGGAAGACTGGAACTAGCATTTATTATTATGTAAAATACTATTTTGCTATGTATACTATGTATTGTTGTGTATTGTTTTCATGTCTCTGGATAAATACCTAGGAGCGAGACTGCCAAACCACATGGTAAGTTGCTGTTTAACTTTATAAGAAACTGCCCAACTGTTTTCCAGAGTGGTTGTACCATTTTATATTCCCATCAGCAATGTATGAGATTTCCAGTTGTTCCATTAAGTCAGCACTTAGTATTGTCAGTAAATATATTTTTTTAATTTTAGCCATTTTAATAGCTGTGTGGTGGTACTGCATCGTGGTTTTAATTTGCATTTTCCTAATGGTTAGTGATATTGAATATCTTTGCATGTGCATGTTCATCACATGGATATCCTCTTTGGAGTATATTTTTCTTTTTAAATTTTTCTTTTATGAAACTTATTATTTTCTTTCCTAATTATAAAACTAATTTTTGGGTTTGTTGTTGTTGTTGTTTTTAAACAGGATCTCACTCTGTCACCCAGGCTGGAGTACAGGAGTGCAATCACAGCTCACTGCAGCCTCCCAGGTTCAAGAGATTCTCCTGCCTCAGCCTCCAAAGTAGCTGGTACTGCAGGCACATGCCACTGCACCAGCTTTTTGTTGTTGTTGTTGCTGCTGCTCTTATAGAGATAAGGTCTTACCATATTGCCTAGGCTGGTCTTGAACTCTTGGGCTCAAGCAATCCTTCCACCTTGGCTTTCCAAAGTGCTGGGATTACAGGCATGAGCCACTGCATTCAGCCCCTAATTATAAAACTGATGTTTTTAAAGGGAATGTTTAAAATATAGAACATTTTCAATACAAAAAAAATTTTGTCATTTCTATTGCAATCTTCTGTCCCAGTGACAAAACAATAATGAATAATTTGGTGTATTACATCCCAACTTCTGTAATATAGAGTTGCAAATATAAACATGGGCATAGATTTGTGAAAGGAATTTTTTTAAGCAAAATTAGAATTATATAGTAAATACAGTTTTGATGCATGAAAGTAGTAAATCCATCACTATAAATATCTTCTTGGAATATAGTGCCAGGAGCAAATTTTCAAGTTCAGAAAAGAAGGAACATATAAAGAATCAGGTATCAAATAACAACTTACTTTCAAAACAGGTCATTCCATGTTACCCCTAGTAACAAAATAGTGTCCCTGTATATTACTCAAATAACAAATTATGCTATAATAACAAATAAATCCTGAAATCTCAGCAATACCATGTAATAAAAGTTTCCTTCTCACTCATATCAGATACTGTGATATGTACTTCTCTCCTTTAACAGTGACTCAGGGACAAGTTGTGTTTCCATTTTGCAATATGCTGTCTTACAGTTTTTCTTTTCAGCTGCCTGGAGGAGTGAAGGGAAGGTTTATGATATTAAAACTGCTTTCAATCAGAAATGGCACATCATTTCTTCTCACTTTCCCATTGATGAGAATAAATCCCGTGACTCACATATAGGTGCTTGGGATTGAAATGCAAAGGAGCCCACAGAAATCAGGGTGTACAAAACTGTGTGCCACTGCCTGAAATGACAAGCAGAGGGGTAATGTCTGACTAATTCTAAAGGAGAAAGAAGCATTCCAGAGAGAGAAAGGTCGATCTAGCAAAGAAATATGCATACAGTTTTATTAAGCAATGATTAAAATTTTGTGTCCACTTAAGAGACATTCCCATGAAGGAGATAAATGGAAGTTACTTAAAATTCTAATTTAAAACATATTTTTTAAAAGCCTAATTCTCTTAGGTCAGACATATCACAGTATTTACATCTTTTGTTATATGATTAATTTTTGCAAACCCTTTCATTTTAGTTGCAATTCCCTTAAGAATAATAGACTTCTGTTGTCCTCACAGCTATCCCAACCACAAGCATTCCCTTCCAATTGCATATACATATATAACCACATGACCTTGTCTAGCCAACATTAAGAATTTGCCATTCTTTGATGCCCTATTTCTTTCAGCCATAATAGTAGTCAAGTACCAACCAGTTGTTAGTATTCTTTAACTGATTTAAGAATTAACATCAAATTTTGAAGGTTCACAACACAAATGACTGAGATGGATATGCTAATTACCTTGATTTTATCATTGTACATAGAATATACATATCAAAATATCACTCTGTATCCCATGAATCTGTACAATTATTACATGTTGAGTTAGTCCTCATGCTGCTATAAAGAACTGCCTGAGATTGGGTAATTTATAAAGGAAAGATGTTTAATTGACTCACAGTTCAGCAAGGCTGGGGAGGCTTCAGAAAAATTACAGTCATGGCTAAAGGGGAAGCAAACACATCTTTATTCACATGGTGGCAGGACAGAGAAGTGCTGAGCGAAGCAGGAAAAGCCCCTTATAAAACTACCAGATCTCATGAGAACTCACTGTCATGAGAACAGCATGGGGGGAACCGCCCCCGTGATCCAATCATTTTCTACCAGGTCCCTCCTATGACACATGGGAATTATGGGAACTACAATTAAAGATGAGATTTGGGTGGGGACACACCAAATCATATCATTCTGCCCCAGCCACTCCCAAATCTCATGATGTCACATTTCCAAGCACAATCACGCCTTCCCAACAGTCCCCTAAAGTCTTAACTCATCCCAACATAACTCAAACATCCAAGTCCAAACTCCCATCTGAGACAAGGCAAGTCCCTTCCACTTATGAGCCAGTAAAATCAAGCACAAATTAGTTACTTCCTAGATACAATGGGGCAACAGGCATTGGGTAAATACACCCATTCCAAATGGGAGAATTTGACCAAAACAAAGGGGCTACAGGCCCCATGAAAGTCCAAAATCCAATAGGGCAGTAAGTAAACCTTAAAGTTCCATAATGATCTCCTTTGACTCCATGTCTCACATTCAGGTCACACTGATGCAAGAGGTGGACTCCCACAGCCTTGGGCAGTTCTGCCCCTGTGGCTTTGGAGGGTGCAGCCCCCATCCCAGGTGGGACACACCCAAAGCATATCATTTGCCAACTAAAAATAAAAGGAGAAATTTAAAGAGCCTAGAGCAGGCAGACAGGAGCCTTCTACCCATGGTGCCAATTAGATAAAGTGTTTCTCCTTCTAAAAATAAAGAGGAATGGGTGAAGGTGTGGGTCAGAAATATCAACTAAATGTGACTTTCTTTCTACAAATGTGAATAGTTTATGTATTGCTATCTTCTAAATATAAAGACAAAAGACAGGAAAGACTGACCTTTAACTTCCTTTGCAGTGTCATATGCCTACAGAAAACCCATGAAAGTGGTATCACCAAAAACTGTGGAGCAGGGAACACCAGGGCTTTTTCCCTTCACAAAAGCAATTCATGAGCTGGCAGAAACTGAAAGAACTTTACAGAATTCTAGAATCAACCAAAAATTTTTAACAACCAGCTGAAGACTGGGTGAAAACATAAGCTGCTGCTTTGTAGTAAGAGAGTGTCCTAGCATGTTAAATTGCCCATTTGCCATCCCTCACATCTCATGTTGGCAGTAGCCATTCGTATAACAGCCCACACTCCTGGCACAGACTCCTAGTACCAGGTGGAGCAACTCAGAACTTGTTCTTAAAGAAATATGGTTGTCCATTTTGTCCTGTGTAGTGGCCCCCTGAGGAACTGGTGAAGTGGCTTGCCTTTGCTTAGCCACATCAGAGTGTTCTCATGGATAAGTGGCTTTCCGGGTAGCATTTGCCAAAAGCATTGAAGGCATAAGTACTGACCACAGCAGACTGGAACAAGGCACAACACTGGGACCAAGCAATAGACAGACTATAAAGAGAAATCTGAAGTAAGTTCAGAAAAGGGATGTAATGGAAAAAACAAATTGGCCTTCTTAGGCATATTTTGTTATCAGGATTTATGGATTATCTGACTTTGCTTAGTCATAATCTAAAATGTGGTGGCATCCCAATAAATGATTGCTTAAATGATTGATTAGTGGACTTGTAGATGAAGTAAAAATGGTCTACATCCACTAGTTCTTATTTATTAGAAGTTGACTGTGTATCCTTTTTCATATTTTTGATTTAATTCATATTTCTATAATACAACCATACGAACCTCTTCTACTACTTTCAGAATATCAAAGCAATCAATAATAGTGTTATATATATACAGCATTTTTAAACTCTGTTTTATTAAAGTTATGATTTCATACTGAAAAAAATTAATATCATTGAAATAGTTTAAATAATTATATCAGATTTTTCAGACATTTAAAACAATAAACTGAATTCACTTGGTATCAATCCAACGCAATTGTTTTTAAACAAACAATAAAACCACTTATGGAAACCTGTTCCTATTCTCTAGATTCCTTATATTCTATTATATATTATTATCCAGATAACTTGTTCTTTGTACCAAACTGAACTTGATATTGTCCTTTTTTCATGTTTTTAATTGATACATAATTGTACATATTTAGGGGGTATATAGTTTTGTTTTGTTTTGTTTTTTGAGATGAGGTCTTGCTCTGTTGCCCAGGCTAAAGTGCAGTAGTGCAATCATAGGTTAATACAGCCTCAAACTCCTGGACTCAAGCTAACCTCACACCAGCCTCCTGAGTAACTGGGACTACAGGCACGTACCACCATGCCTGGATAGTTAGTTTTTATTTTTATTCTTATTTTTATTTTTTCAGAGATTGGGTCTCACCATGTTGCCCAGGCTAGTCTCAAACTCCTGGCCTAAAGCAATCCTCTCACCTCGGCCTCCCAAATTGATGAGATTACAGATATGAGCCACTGCACATGGCAGTACATAGTGATGTTGTGACACATGTAATGTATAGTGATCAAATCAGGGTAATTAGCATATCCATCATCTCCAAAATTTATCATTTCTTTGTGTTGGCAACATTCAATATCCTCCTACCTATCTGAAACTGTATAATATATTATTGTTAACTATAGTCATCCTACAGTAATCCTATATCTATGCAACACTAGAACTTATTCTTCCTATCCAGTTGTAATTTATATACTTTAATGAGTCTCTCTCTATTTCCTCCTTCTCCCTGCCTTATCCAGACTCTAGTATTTTCTGTTTTACTTTTTACTTCTAGAACATCAAAATTTATTTAGCTTCCATATTAAGTGAGGGCATGCAGTTTATAATTTTCTGTTTTTGGCTTATTTTGCCTAACATAATGTCCTTTACTTCCATCCATGTTGCCATGAATGACAAAATTTCACTCTTTTTATGGTTGAATAGTGTTCCATTGTGTGCGTGTACATTCGCTCATCTGTTGTTGGACACCTACGTTGATTTCATATCTTGGCTATTGCAAATAGTGCTGTAATAAACATGGAGTGCAGATGTCTCTTTGATATACTGATTTCCTTTCCTTTGGCTAAATGCCTAGTACTGGGATTGCTGGATCATATGGTAGTTCTATTTTTACTTTTTTGAGGAACCTCCATACTGTTCTGAAACCTTGGACCATGGCAGGGTGTCACATAGGACGAGCTTAAAGTTTTCATGTGGATTAAAGTGGCATGGACTAGATTCTTCAAACATTCAAAGCAATGAGAATGCTGTGAATCTTCCCAAGATGTTGTAAAGGGTCAAAGTAATGAGACTAGACATAAGATGTATCAAGGCAGGAATAAGGAAAGAAAATTAAAACTACTCTAATCCCCCATGCACACTCAGTTCAAATTGTTCAATAAACCAGCTTTGTAAGTCTAAAAAGAAATGGCTATTTATTCCAGGAAAAAACAGATTATTACCATTATTATCCAATGATTTGCCATGTAGTATATCCCCTTTTTAGTATTTATCCCACTGGCAATCAGCTTGTGATAGAATATAACAAATAAGCAAACAAACTGCCCCTAACATATCTATGTTGGCATTATCTTCATTTTTATTTTTAAAAGCCAAATCTATTTGTCACTTCATTGTAGAGCTATTGTAGGTCAAATCATGTTTCTCATACCTCACTTTTTCCTTCCCGTCTCTTGAGACCTCAAATTCATCTTCAGGCTTCTCATTTTTATCTTCAAAGATAACCCGAACCCTTCAATCTCTTAACTTCGCTCTCTCCAGTACATGTTAACTTTCTGCACCTTTAAATGTATTGCCTACTGTTAAAATAAATATACAGAACATCCTACCACTCAAATTTACCTCCTTATAAGCTCTTCAGAAATATTTCTTCCAATGGAAATGTTGTCCATTTTATCTCCTCCAAGTTGGACAAATACATTACAAAATGCAAAAGGACAAAACTTAAGCAGCTAGTAATTTGATCTTTTTCTAAATGTGTATATTACAGATTTTACATAAATTCTTGCTTAATCAAATAATTTGCTTCTTGGGAAGCAGACTGGTCTTTTACCAGAGGGTTGTAAGTGGCAGAGGAGCGTGTAATTGGGACAAGACACCAGGAAGTACCAAGCCAGGGCCATGTGCCAGGAATATGAGAACTAGCACTTACTCTATGAGCACACAGACAGCCATAGATATTGTCATTGGGCAGAAATCTGAGCGGTGAAAGTACAGTTTTTTTTTAAGGAGATGTCAATCATCTAAAGAATTTTCTAAACAAAATTATGTTGTGTACCTATAAATTTTCTAAATTCTCTGCCCCCATTCCCAGAAATGGGAGAGAAGTTGATGGGAAAGCAGAGAGAGAAACTGAACTCTAACTGCTACTATCAATTCTGTGCAGACCTGAAACAATAAATTTGTCTCCCTAACAGTTCAAAAATCTACTTAAAAAATGAACGCTTCTAAAGGGAAAGCACCCTGAAACGTCAGGAAGAACTTGAAGTTTTAGAGTCAGAAAGATGTGAAATCCAGTTTTATCTCCATCCTTCCTTTGATATATGTTCTTTGACAAGTTGTTAATTTCTCAGAGACTATAATTTCTCCCTGGCAAGACTGTGGTAAATAATAAACAAAATATTCTCTGAAAACCTTTAGGTCTATGCCTGGCATATAATAGGTACTAGACAAATGGGGATATCTTGAGTGGCTCTGAATGACCCTTTGAGAGTTCTCCCCTCTGGGCCTAAGTTTTGTTATCTGTAAAGTGGGTATATTAATACCCCATAACTGTTGTTATGGGTAATAAACTAGACAACCTGAATGCAACAGCTAGTATGATAAAGACTGTATAAAAGTACTAAGTAAACATCATTTCCTTTCCTTGTTAAATCAATTTTTTCAAAATGGTTTTTGATTAATATGAATTGAGTAGAGAAACCAGAGCTAATGACAGACCAAACATTTTGTAGGAGACAGGCAATTCAACCTCTGACAAGCCATGTAAACCCAGGAGAAAGGACCCAACATTGCAGATGTTTGACATTTAGGAGTCTAAAGCTTACTTTTCTCTGCACAAAAGTTCAAACTAATGGAGAAGTCCTACAAAGAACTGATGGCCAAACAGAAATCACAGTATCTGCTGTATTAATGGCTGGGCCAGCACCTAATAACTTCCAACACCCAGGGCCCAATTGTCAACTGTGAGGAATAATAAATTTTAAGACTTGGGACAAAATAATGCTCCTGACACCCCAAATCTTGGTCCAAACTATGGGGAATGCAGTCTGTACAGCTCACCAAATCCACTTACTCAGCCAGTTCAAGGAAGACAGCATCCTGCTGCATGGGTGATCACCTGGAGAACATAGCAGCTATACAGTTGAACTAAGAGGCCAGGGATATGAGCAGGCCCACAGCACCTCAGGTCAAATTGACATATTGGATCTAATTAAACTAAAGGGCCTCTGCACAGCAAAAGAAACCATTATTAGAGTGAACGGGCAACCTAAAGGATGGGAGAAAAGTTTTGCCATCTACCCATCTGACAAAGGGCTAATATCCAGAATCTACAAAGAACTTAAACAAATTTACAGGAAAAAAAAAATCAAAAAGTGGGTAAAGGATATGAACAGACACTTCTCAAAAGGAGACATTTATGCAGCCAACAAGCATATGAAAAAAAAGCTCATCATCACTGGTCATTAGAGAAATGCAAATCAAAACCATAATGAGATGCCACCTCATGCCAGTTAGAATGGTGATCATTAAAAAGTCAGGAGACAACAGATGCTGGAGAGGTTGTAGTGAAATAGGAATGCTTTTACACTGTTGGTGGGAGTGTAAATTAGTTCAATCATTGTGGTGATTCCTCAAGGATCTAGAACCAGAAATACCATTCGACCCAGCAATCCCATTACTGGGTATATACCCAAAGGATTATAAATCATTCTACAATAATGATACATGCACACGTATGTTTATTGCAGCATTAGTCACAATAGCAAAGACTTGGAACCAACCCAAATGCCCATCAATGATAGAATGGATAAAGAAAATGTGTCACATATACACCACTGAATACTGTGCAGTCATAAAAAATGATGAGTTCGTGTCCTTTGTAGGGACATAGATGAAGCTGGAAACCATCATTCTCAGCAAACTAACACAAGAACAGAAAACCAAACACTGCATGTTCTCACTCATAAGTGGGAGTTGAACGATGAGAACACATGGAAACAGGGAGAGGAACATCACACACTGGGTCCTGTCAGGAGGTGGGGGCCTAGGGTAAGGGTAGCATTAGGAGAAATACCTAATGTAGATGATGGGGTGATGGATGCAGCCAACCACCATGGCACATGTATACCTATATAACAAACCTGCATGTTCTGCACATGTACCCCAGAACTTAAAGTACAGTTTAAAAATAAATAAATAAGTAAATAGGCAGTACAGAGCCGGTTTCCCCACCACAAGGCATATTGATCACACTCACTAATAAAATTGCCTGATCAATTAGCTCCACCCCTCCTCCCTGGGGAGAATTGAGCACTGAGGTAGAGAGGAGCAGAAGTGCCTCTAACACTCTCCACTCCTGAGAAAAGAAAGCTTGAGGAGAAGATTCCTAGTTGCATAAGGAAGAAGATAAGTGTCCCCTCCTTAACCTCCCCAGGTCAAAGCTAGAGCAAAGTCTGGGCACAGTGGCTCACACCTGTAATCCCAGCATTTTGGGAGGCCGAGGAAGGCAGATCACCTGAGGTCAGGAGTTCAAGACCAACCTGGTCAACATGGTGAAACTCCACCTCTGCTAAAAACACAAAAATTAGCCAGGCATGGTGGTGCACACCTATAATCCCAGCTACTCAGGAGACTGAGGCAGGAGAATCGTTTGAACCCAGGAGGCAAAGGTTGCAGTGAGCCGAGATCACGCCTATGTACCCCAGCCTGGGCAACAGAGCAAGACTCCATCTCAAAAAAAGAAAAAAAAAATGCTAAAGCAAAGCAGTAGCTTGGGAATTAGGCAGACTGAAGAGGGGTCACAAATAACACCAGAATTAGAGGTTGATTGGGAAGCCACAGAGATGTTAAGGAAGTCATTGCATGAAGCCAGAGGCAAGGAGATTGCCAGGAGGCTTTGACAGAAGAGCAGGTCAGGGCAGGCTTTCTGCCAAGGCAGCAAGAAGCTCCTCAATATGAGAAAACCAGAGTCTCAGATACATAGAGCAAATAAAAGTGTGCCACCAAAGAGGCTTATGGATACAAAATGGGGAAATTAGCACTAAACAAAGGGTCAAGATATCTGGGCAGTAGTTGCAGCCATTCTGGCTGTACTGCTAACTAGCCATTGACCTCTGAATGTATCACTTTTCTTCCTGGACATCAGTTCCCTCAAATATAAAAATAAGTATCTTCCTTCTCCAACAATAAATGATCGTAGAAAAGGACATGTAGGTTGTTTGGCAATGCATTCAATCTGACCTGTGTCACCTGGGTTCAGAAGGCATGGGAACTATTATCTTCCCAACAATAGCAATGGAGCACATATTGAACAGAGGATATCTGTTCAAACACCACCCTGAAGTCCCAGAAAGACTGGGTGTGATCTGCAGCAGGATATGAAAGGTGAAATAAGAAACTTTAAACTCTATAAGCAGGCTCACCTTCTTTTTCATATTTTTCTAGGAAATCAATGAAACAGGAGAACAGCTCCAAGGACAGGACTTGTATTAAATAATGATAGGTGACACATTCTGAACAACTATTTGTATGATTTTTTTCTCTGCCTGCTTTTTCTCTCTCCCAAGCCCACACGTATAAAATATTACAGTAAAGAAAATGTCTTCCACTACAAAAAGTGCTTCAGGAAAGAGAGGACATTGTCATTTTTTTTCATGCCCTAAAAATATTGTGTATTACAGAAATCAAACCCTGGAAAAGAGAAGGAAATTCTGCCTTATCTATAAAGCTGAAATCTCCTCTAAAGGAGATTATATACAGCAGGATATAGACATATCTTTTCCTTTCTCTGGTAGAGGAAGCAAGGCTTCATATTTGAATCTCTAAATTGTACCATTCTGAAAATCCACAATGCTTAGGGAAAAAGTGGGCTCCTGCTGACTAATTCTGAAATTGTAAGATTGTTCTCATTTTCATTTCCAGCAACCAAAAGAAGGCACATTTCTCCAGATGGCACCAACTTCTGGCCACATTCTCTCTCTACTTAAAGGGAATGTAGCCATTATATGGGAGCGACATAGTGGTAGCTATGTGATTCTGAGTACTCTGACTAACATGCTTCTGAAAGCATGGATGTTTTTAGGCTTTTAGAAGACCCTGACAACATTTTAAAATTTCATGGAGATATTAAAAGATATTTCTTTCTGTGTCACTGTAAAAGGAAGAAAAAAATTAAAGCAACTTGGCACTCTTAGGAACATATAATTCTTTTTTATTGCTGGGTGAGATGGCTCACGTCTGTAATCCCAGCACTTTGGGAGGCTGAGGTGGGCGATCACCTGAGGTTGGGAGTTCGAGACCAACCTGGCAAACAGGGAGAAACCCTGTCTCTACTAAAATATAGAATTAGCTGGGCTTGGTGGCACATGCCTGTAATCCTAGCTACTCGGGGGGCTGAGGCAGGGGAACAGTTTGAACCCAGGAGGTGGAGGTCGCGGTGAGCCGAGATCATGCCCTTGCACTCCAGCTGGGGCAACAAGAGCAAAACTATGTCTCCAAAAAACTAAAAATAAAAATAATTCTTTTTTATTATTATTATGCTTTAAGTTCTGGGGTACATGTGCAGAACGTGCAGGTTTGTTACATAGGTATACATGTGCCACGGTGGTTTGCTGCACCCATCAACCGTCACCGATGTTAGGTATTTCTCCTAATGCTATCCCTCCCCTAATCCCCCACCCACCGACAGGTGCTGGTATGTGATGTTCCCCTCTCTATGTCCATGTGTTCTCATTGAGGAACATTTTTTTTTTTTTTTGAGAAGGAATCTCGCTCTGTCCGCCAGGCTGGAGTGCAGTGGTGCAATCTCGGCTCACTGCAACCTCCACCTCCTGGGTTCAAGCCATTCTCCTGCCTCAGCCTCCC
>CAUYLG010078178.1:0-20115 GCA_963573385.1 Cacajao melanocephalus | reverse complement strand
TAGTGGACGCTTTTTTTTTTCTTTTTAATTTTACTTTATGTTCTAGGATACATGTGCAGAACGTGCAGGTTTTTTACATGTATATACATGTGCCATGGTGGTTTGCTGCACCTATCAACCCATCATCAAGGTTTTAAGCCCAGCATGCATTAGATATTTGTCCTAATGCTCTCCCTCCTCTTGACCCCCACCACCTGACAGGCCCCAATATGTGATGTTCCCCTCCCTGTGTCCATGTGTACTTATTGTTCAACTCCCACTTAGAAGTGAGAAAGAACATACGGTGTTTGGTTTTCTGTTCCTGTGTTAGTTTGCTGAGAATAATGGCTTCCAGCTTCATCCATGTCCCTGCAAAGGACATGAACTCGTTCTTTTTTTAATGGCTGCATAGCATTCCAAGGTGTATATATGCCACATTTTCTTTATCCAGTCTATCATTGTTGGGCATTTGGGTTGGTTCCAAGTCTTTACTATTGTAAATAGTGCTGAAATAAACATATGTGTGCATGTGTGTTTATAGTAGAATGATTTATAGTCCTTTGAATATAACCCACTAATGAGATTGCTGGGTGAAATGGAATTTCTGGTTCCAGATCCTTGAGGAATCACCATGCTGTCTTCCACAATGGTTGAACTAACTTATACTCCCACCGACAATGTAAACGCATTTCTGTTTCTCCACAGCCTCACCAGCTCAACAATTTTTCCACCCTTTATTCAAAAGTGTTACATGAAGTAAATTAAATGATGTATGAAAAATGTCTGAAATATATTAGACAATTGATAAATGAAAGCTTTTGTCCTTTTATTAATGCAATGTATTGGGAAGAAAATTTACAATGATGCATTTATTTTGAAGCATTTGAATCTTGTTACCTTTTAAAACACTGAAGCTGAAAGAGCTCAAATAAATCTTGGGAGTATTCTTGGTTACATATGTTCAGAGATGCAAATAATTTTTTTTCCAGATAAAATTTCTAACAGAAAAATGAACCAATCAAGCCTTAATTTAACAAAAGTAAGCTCCCTTGCAAACTGGTACTATCAATAGTGCTTATTTTCATTACATTGCATTAGTTATTTATAATAGTACTTACTATCTTATAACCTAAGTGCTTTACAATAGACAACATACCAAGCCTGACACTTAAGCCATAGGTAGGATGGGACTTGCATAATCCTGTTCATGATTTCTTGGTAACAGTGAGACACAGTACTCCCCACCCCCAACTGTAGTGTGCTTTGGTTCCAGAGAACAAAAGGAATTATCTACAAATCCTCTTAATTGGCACTGTTTCATATTACATAGAGATGCTACACTAGTGCTAGACACAAGTTATAGAATAAATCATATGAGTATTTCCTAAAACGTAAAATAGGTGTGACATAACCTCAGAAAAAAGTAAATTGAATCACAAAGTCAGGAAAGTATATCCTTCTCAATTTTCTTTTATATTTTTCTGATTATGTCAAAGGTAAGTCTCTCCTGTACTATTGAAACCAAGCTAGTATTATTTTAAAATTCAGTGTTACAAGATTAAAATATTATTTATAATCCTCAGGGTAAGTACTAAAAAAATCAAAATAAAATAAAAATACAAAAAAAATGCAAGGGGAAAATAAGAAGGCAGTCAAATAGTCCACTAGAAAAAAACAATCACAGAAATACAATTTTTAGAGAAAAAACTGATTTTAAGAAAACACTATACTGTGAGTACTTGGACACCAATGAATTTGATAACCTAGATAAAACAAATGTTTAGAAACACACAAACTACCAAAACTAAACCAAGAAGAAATATAAAATAATAAACCTATAACAAGTAAAGAAATAAAATTATTAATCAAAAAATCTGGAAAAGAAAGCAGAGGAGAGGACAAGGGAGAAGAGAGGGAAGGGAGAGGGAAGGGAGAAGGAAATGAGATAGTTTTACTTGTGAATTATAACAAGTTTTTCTGTTTTTGTTTTTGTTTTTGTTTTTGTTTTGAGATGGAGTCTTGCACTGTCGCCCAGGCTGGAGTGCAATGGCACAATCTTGGCTCACTGCAATCTCCACCTCCTGGCTTCAAGTGATTCTCCTGCCTCAGCCTCTTGAGTAGCTGGGATTACAGGCACCCACTACCACACCCAGCTAATATTTTGTATTTTTAGTAGAGATGGAGTTTCTGCATGTTGGTCAGGCTGGTCTTGAACTCCCCATCTCAGGTGATCCACCCACCTCGGCCTCCCAGTGTGCTGGGATCACAGGCGTGAGCCACCGTGCCAGGCCCTAACAAGTTTTTTAAAAAGAATGAACACCAATGCTTCTCAACCTCTTCCAAAAAATAAAAGTGCAAAAAAAAAAAATACTTCCTAACTTATTTTATGAAGTCATCATTATGTGGATAGTAAAGCCAGATACAGAAATCACAAGAAAATTATAGACAAATATCTTTTTGTTTCCTTTGCAATAAGTGCAAAAATCTTCAACTAAATTCTAATGAATTGAATCTACTAACATTTTCAAATAATTATATGTCCTGACCAGTCAAATTTATTCCAGGAATGCAAGATTTGTTCAATATATGAAAATCAATTGATGTAATACACCATATTAACAGCATGAGGGGGAAAAACAAAGCATGATCATAATAGAATGAGAAAAAACATTTGGGAAAACCCAACACTCTTTCATCACAAAAACACTCAACAAATTAGCACTAGAATGGTAGTTCTTTAACGTGAAAAAGGATGTTTATAAACAAAAAAGCTAACATTATCTTAAATGGTTAAAAACTGAAAGATTTTCCTACCAAGATAGGAAACAAGGCCAGTATGCCTGCTTTCACTATTTCTGTGCAGCATTGTATTTGAAGCTTTAGTGAGAGAAATTAGGCAAGAAAAAGAAATAAAATGCATCCAAATTAGAAAGGATTATATAAAATTATATTTATTCTCACATGACTTGATCTTACATACAAAAATCCTTGAAGAATCTACAAGGAAACTGATTAGAGCTAACAAACAAGCAATGTTTCAGGATACAAGATCAACATGACAAACCAACATGACAAAGTCAGTTGCAATTCTCCACAACAGCAATGAACAATCTAAAAGTGAAATTTAAAATAAATTCATTTACATGATCATTAAAAAATATCTAATATGAAGCAAGATTAAACTTTAAACATAACAATCAGAGTATTTGTCATCACATTAAGTAATAAATTAATTTATATTAATAACAGGACCTTAGGAGCATGAGAGACAGTTTCCAAGCAACCCTCCCCATCTACCCTGTCCTGTAATTAATTCCTCAAATGACCACCTCTCTATAACTCTGAGAGTGCTGACCTATATTGAAATGGAAGTCTCTCAATTACAAGAACAGAAGGGAGTGTTATGAGAAAAACATTACCTACTAGGGTATTTTGCAGACACAAACCCTGCCTTTACTTTTGAAAAAGCCTTTCTTGTTTGGAAAACCTCCAAAAAAAGGAATTGCTTCTGTTCTTTTTTAAGAAAAGTTTGTGTATACATTTATAGGGTACAAGTGTAATTTTGTTTCATAAATAGATTGCATAGTGGTGAAGTCTGGTCTTTTAGGATATCCACCACCCAGATAATGCACATTGAATCCATTAAGTAATTTCCCATCATCCATCCCTGTCCCAAACTTCTGAGTCTCCATTATCTATTTTCCACACTCTATGTCGATGTGTACACATTGTGTAACTTCCACTTATAAGTGAAAACGTGGTATTTTTCTGTGTCTGAGTTGTTTCGCTTAAGGTGATGGCCTTCATTTTCATCCACATTGTTGCAAAAAATATATCATTATTTTTAAAGGCTGAATAGTATTACATTGTGTGTGTGTGTGTGCGTGTGTACCACATTTTATCCAATCATCTGTTGGTGGACACTTAGGTTGGTCCTATACCTTTGCTATTGTGAATAATGCTGTGATAAGCATGAGTGCAGACATAATTTTGGCATAATAATTTCTTTATCTTTGGGTGGATACCCAGTAGAGGGATTGCTGGATTAAATAGAATTTCTCTTGTTAATTCTTTGAGAAAATTCGACATTATTTTCATGGAGGTTGTACCAACTTACATTCCCACCAGCAGGGTGTGAGAGTTCCCTTTTTCTCTACATCTTTGCCACTATTCGGTTTTCTTTTTTTCTTTTCCATGATAGCCATTTTGACTCATGTAAGATGATATTTCATTATGGTTTTAATTGGCATTTCTCTGATGATTAGTGATGTTGGACACTTTTTCGTATGCTTATTGGCCATTTGTATGTCGCCTTGCCCTTAATAGAGGCAAGTGTCCTTTGCAGGAATCAGATTAGGCTGTATCTTTTATGGGTCATGATATCTGTGTTTTCCATCATGACAGTTGACTGTGAATCTTACTCTTGTTGGCTCCAGACCTCTCAAATATATATTTCCCTCCTCTCAAGTATGTAAATATTAATAGTTACATTGTCCATCAGAGAGAGGCTTTAATAAGAGACATTTTTAAAACATTTATTTTAAGTTTGGGGTACATGTGCAGGTTTGTTACATAGGTAAACTTGTGTCATGTGTGTTTATTTTACAGATTATTTCATCACCCAGGTATTAAGCCTAGTACACATTAGTTACTTTTTCCTGAAGGCCCTGTTGTGTATTATTCCCTTCTATGTGTTCATGTGTTCTCATCATTTAGCTCTCACTTACAAGTGAGAATATGTAGTATTTGGTTTTCTGTTCCTGCATTAGTGTGCTAAGGATAATGGACTCCAGCTTCATCCAGGACCCTGCAAACAACATGATCTCATTCTTTTTAATGGGTGCATAGTATTCCATGGAATATATGTACCATATTTTCTTTATCAGCCTGTCATTGATAGGCATTAAGGTTGATTCCCTGTCTTTTATCATTGAATTCAAATAATTACTTTTCCTTCAAGTGTGCCTTTGAGTGTAAAGTGTAAATAAATAGTATGACCTTGTAGTTCTTCTGAAACAACTCAGTGGCATTGCAACCTCTTTACCATTTGTCATAACTGAAAATAATAGATGAGGCTAGGCCACAATGTTCTTAACCTAAGTTCTTCTTAGCTAATTTGTTCATTTTGTTAGAAACTGAAAGAAGTTTCTGCTTTCTAATGAAAGCTTAGAACACTATTCCTAGGTAAGGAGCTGACCTATGAAGCAGAATAGGTATTTGGAATTTATGAATTCACCAGCAAGTTTTCAGAGGACCTAGATACTGAGTATGCACAAAAATATAACACTTACACTGTTAAGGAATAAAGTGTCCTTTCTAGAACCAGTTCCTTTTTGGAATTGGTCATTCATACTGGGGACACACACCACCAAAGATGCACTGTAGAGGTGGAATTATCACCATAAATGTGCCTTCCATCTTTTCTTCTGTCTTACAAATGTAATACAAGTTGACTGATTGAATCATTCATTCAACTAACATTGAGCACCTTATATGTTTCATGAATGGTGTTAAACATTCCCCAGTGCTAAGTGGTAAGCAAGAGGGACATCATCCCTATCCTCAAGGAGCTTACAGATCAGTGTGAAATAGCAAAACAAAAAAGTATGTTTGATTGAAATGACAAATTATTCAAATGGTATGTAGGAAGAATACAGGTTTCTGTGAGGGACTAGTGTAAAGAAGGGAATCAAGGAAAGTCTCTGTGTTTATATCACTTTGAAACTGACAATGAGAATAACAATGAATCAATCATGTAAGAACTTGCAGGAAGAACTTACCAGGAAGCAGAAGACTAAGTACGAGGGTTTTGAGGTGGAAGTAGGCTTTAGGAATTTAAAGAATGGCTGAAGTAGACTGGGCCAGGAAGAAAAGGTGATAGAAAATGAGTTCCTAGAGGTAGTCTTATGCCAAATAATCATGAAGAGTCTTGACTGCAGTAAACAGTTTGGCTTGTGTTGTAAGGGTGATAGGAATCAACTGGTGGCTTCTAAGCAAGAGATTCACATGACCTGATACATACTTACAGAAAAAGATATTCCAGGATCTCCATGATGAATGTATTTCAAGGATCAAGAGTGGAATGAGGAGTTCATAAGGGGGTTATTGTGAAAAAAAATTGGAAACTGTATAAAAGCACAGAAATTATTTTTGTCCTGAGGTAATTACTATTATAATTCTGGTGTGTTTTATTCCCATTATTTATATAAAAAATGAAATCGTAATGTGCACATTGATTTGCAACCTACCTATTTATTAGTGTTTTGAAGCCAGTTTCAATAGAACTTTCTGGAAAGAGAAGAAGGAGAAGGCAGGCATTTCTTCTCAGTTTGAAGGAACGTTATTCTGTTCCCTGTTCGTTCCTCCTTAGCTCTCCCCCAGCCAGGGTACTGTTTCTTATGGTCTACATGGATCCAGATAAGCAGAGGATGAATGAGAGGGCCTGGCAGCAGTGTTAGCAGGCTTAAAACAGATCATTCTTTAATCTATGTTTCTTTGAATCTGAACCTTCTGTAGCCCTCACTCCTCTACCCTGAGACTTCAGTACATTACTGTTTTCCCACCTGACACACTTGCATCAGAGTGCCTGCTGTTTGCTGAGAAAGTCTGCTATTCTGTTTCTAAGCCACTGCATGGCAGAAATATAAAGTCCCTTCTTTGGCAGAAAAGTAAATGGAGGTCCAGAAAGGGCTAATAATTTGTGTCACATTCCAGGAAATGATCAGAAGAGTGTAGACTAAATCTTGGGTTTCTTAGCTCCCAGGCTAGAGCTCTTTTCTCCACAGTAGCAGCACTTTCTCTCATAATTATAAGCAAATCCAGCATCCAGCACATCTATGATAGATTCAGGGCCAGAAAGGAAACAGAAACAGGGCAGAACACAGTCTTGTAACACTGAAAACAGTTTTGGTTCTCATTAGGATAATTATGACCATTTTGCTGGTTCAGGGCAACTTTGAGCTTGGGCTTAAAGTTACTGTGTGGGGAGCTCTGGTAAACTGATTTCTTTCTATCACTTTATTGCTTACTTTTTCAAGTGACTGTGACTTTTCTTCCTTCTTCTCTTCCTTTCTTTCCCCCTTCCTTTCTTCCTTTCTCTCTCTCTCTCTCTTTCTTTCTCTCTCTTTTTTTTTTCCTCTCTCTCTTTCTTGTTTTTAAAACTGATTCATACCAGCTCTCTGTCTTTGGCCACCAAGTTCAATTTGTGTGTTAAATATCACATTTATAAACTAAGCCAAATCAAGAAATGAATGATGAATATGAAGACAAAATGGTAAAAAGTTCAGAAATTTAGATGAGAGAAAGTTCCAATTCTCATGGAAATAGTTGTCTCACCCAGGGCTTATTTATGTATGACTAAGATGAAATGTGTCCATGAATCAGCATCTATTATTAGATATTGATAATTCAGTTCATATGCATAGGAATGAAGAGTCTGTATGTGGTGGCAGCGAGCTCATACATATTATTTTAAATGCTTATTTGTTCTCATGTTTCTATTCATTTTGCGCCACAGCCAAACATCCCTTCTGACATGTTTTATTCCATTTCCTTTTTCTCATGTAGCTCTTCATAGGCTGGTATGGAGATAAGAATATCAAGGGGAGGATGTTATTCCATGTTCTTTCACCATTTTAATATCCCAAACTGCAAAATTAACTAATGATGGATGAAATGAAGTATCAGAATCACATAAAAGAGTGCAATATAGGCCTGGCATGCTGGCTCATGCCTGTAATCCCAGCAATTTGGGAGGCCTAGGCAGGTAAATCACTTGAGGCCAAGAGTTCGAGACCAGCCTGGCCAATGTGGTGAAACCCCATCTCTACTAAAAATACAAAAAATAGCTGGGTGTGGTGGTAGGTGCCTGTAATCCCAGCTACTCAAGAGGCTGAGTCAGGAGAATCGCTTTAACTCCGGAGGCAAAGGTTGCAGTGAGCTGAGATCATGTCACTTGTACTACAGCCTGGGCAACAGAGCGAAACACTGTCTCAAAAAAAAAAAAAAAAGAATAAAACATAAAAACCTGTTCCTTACTAATACCGATTACAGATGACATAGATTGCCATCATTAAGATGTCTTGCACACCTAACTAAGTTCCATATGTTGTACTAAGAGTTTTCATGTATATTTTCTCTTCATTATCATGACAATCTTGCAAAGTAAGCATATTTAGCTTCAATTCCCAATGAGGAAACACAAATTTTGAAATATCAAGTAAATTCAAAGTCAATCAAAGTCAAATAGTTAATGGTGAACCTGACATTTAAAACTGGGGTTGCCAAACTCATGTCTACAGCCTTCTTTGGGACAGCATTGGTAGGAAAATATAGAAATAAATAATTTCTCATTGTTGGAACATAAAGTTAATAATGGAAAAAGGGCAATCCATTTGTTTGACAGAGTGAGGTTTGATTAAGCTCATTTTGTCTTCATATTTGTATCTTGATTGGACTCAGTTTATAAATTAGATGTTTAGCTAACATTCAAAATTGGACTTGGTGGCCAAAAACAGAGAACTGGTATGAGTCAAATTTAAGAACAAAAGGAAGGAAGGAGAGAGGGAGGGAGGCAGGGAAGGAAGGAAGGAAGGAAGGAAAGAGAGAAAGGGAAAAAAGAAAGAAGAAAAAGGAAAGAAAGAAAAAGAAAGAAGAAAAGAAAGAAAAGAAAAAGAAAGAGAGAGAGACAGAGGGAGGGAGGGAGGGAGGAAAAGAAAGGGAACTGATCTAGTGTGAACTTTGGGGATTGCCTCTTGTCAGCACAGTAATTATTGTGCCATATCTTGCTCCTGTAAAATATTCTTGCACAAATGATATTTTTAAAAAAAAATTAGAACCCTATAAATTAGCCTTATTAGAATGTTAGAATTAAAACGAACTTAAAAATCATTTATTACGCCATCATGGTTTTGAAAATAAGGAAACCAAGTCCCAGAGAGGGATTGTGACTTATCCAAGGTTTCACAGAGAGTATTTGCCACATTCTGCTTTAGAATGTTGGTATAGATATACTGGAGATTACTTAATTTTGCTACCTGAAGCATTGTTATGATTTAAATTAATAGAAGTTGAATAATTATCAAGGAAATATATAAACTAGTTAAAGTCCTACAAAGTAAATCTACCAATCAATAATTATTTGTACATTTTTTTCCTAATGCCCAAGTCTTCTGCTAAACTATGTCGTGAGAAAAAGAGATGAATATGATTCAGTCCTTGCCTCTAGGAAACTTGGTTTTGGTAATAAAATAAAAATAACATATGTAAAAATTAAATAAATAACCCAAAAGGCAACACAATGTAGTGGAAAGAGAATAAGAATGGGAATCAGGATATCTGCGTCTGACTCCCTATTCTACACAACTTATTGTGGAATCACTAACTATGTCATTCTGGCAATGCTTTGGCTCTGTTTCCTTCCCTGAAATAAGGGGATTTGATTATTGCTATGTCAAGGAATGGTATGGGAGGGTAGTAGCTCTCCCTATCTTCACCAGGTCCTGCTGCTTAATGAGGATAATGCCAACACATACCTACCATCAACAAATACATAATTATATATAATACATATTATATACAATATTATATAAAATATATAATATCACCAAGTAGCATTTTGTTAATACTGCCAATGCAGTATCAAGTCAGATCTTCTAAGGAACTCCCTACACTTCCCTGACTCTTTTAAACTAAATTTCTGCCCTTAACCTTTTGTTATATAGAGACAATTTCTAAGAGTCCTTCCAAATTTAGATTCTAAGCCAGTTATACTAGGTATGATCAGTGTGACACTGCCAGTGGTGTTACAGGAACACACACACACACACACACACACACACAAAGAATCATCACCAAGAGTAATGGGAATAGGGAAACATCTCTAAATTATACTGGATCTATGGTAAAGATGTTGGATTTAAAATAGGCTGAGGAGCAGTGAGTACATTCTGGGAAGAAGAGTCAGGGGTCACAGAGATGGAAAAAAACCATAAGATGCCTAGAGGAGAGTGAAAAATCTAATTTGGCTGAAATCGAGAAATGAATGAAAGCTGTGGCTTGGTAAAGTAATCTGGGGTTAGACAAATTGCCAGGCCAAGTACTCTGTTACTCTGTTTTTTGTAGGTTGGTTGGTTGTTTTGTTTTGTTTTTGCCATTTTCATTGGATGCCAAAGGAGGCATGATAAGCTAAGGAAATGAAAGGTGATACTAAATGCCATTTGAAGCCATATGCAATCAGCCATAAGCTACCACACCAATAACCAATAAAAATGTTAAGTTTTTCATTTTATGCTTATTCCCATTCTAGACCTAGGCTGTATGTGGTCCTTTTGTGTCCTTCTCTTTTCTCTCATAGTTGTTCTTCTATTAATCCAAATTCACAAATGTTGGGGTCTAGAATGTGATTAGAACAGTAACATTCTTGTTGCTCCCAGGGGAGACAAACGCACAAAAGTCCAGTGAGGGCCTAACCGGGGAGCTACCACCAACCAAGGGGAAGAATGATCCAGAAGAGAGAGAGTGATCTTACAACAGTGAGCTAGAACCTCTGAATGGCAACCTGGAGTAGATGCAAGAACAGTAACAGATCCTGGCTAATAAAAGAAATGTGGTACTGTAAACAACTTGGATGAAATTTACAGAGGTCTCGATTTTATCAACACTTTGCTGAATTCACTGGAAATAAAAGAAAGAACTGGGAGCACAGATTAAAGAGGGAAAGAATAACTTACACTATAACATATTGTCTTTATTCTGCACCCACCACTTAATACCACCACTTTCCTATGAATAAAAGAATGCATAAATTATTAGGTGTTAATAGCAACAACCGCAATCAAACCAAAAAACAATCATCCTGAAACATCTTTAAAGCACAGCTTCAAACACATTTTACATAACTATAAAAGTCAGAGTCTACTGTAGTATGGTTACTTAGTAAACTGAGAGCCAGTCAGACATTGGTCTTATTTATATTCAACATTTGAATAGGCCAAAATGTAGTGACTGTAATGATAGATATTAGGTGTAGGAATCCCTTTTCAGGCCCATAGCTCTTAGTGGTTGCCATGTTAATAAAAGAGAGAGGGAATGAGTGCATAAACCTTGTGAAAGTTATTGACGTCAACTCTATAGGGACTGGTCTTTTGGTTATCTAACCAATCACTATGTATTTTATTTTAAGTCACTCAACAGACATTCATTGAGCATCTACCATTTGCATGATGCTGGGAAAGCTAGACTAATTACATAGTCACTCTGTTTCTTCCATAGAGAGAGAAATATGCAGGCCCTAATCATTCTAGTAAGATAAACTACCAAATTCTTATTTTCCCTATAAGAAACTAGATTCTAATTCAATATGTCATATAGTACAATAAATTGTGGATGCCCTCATGGACTTTAGAGTATAGGAGAGAAAATGCGGTTTCACAGGAAAATATAATTTAAGCTGAATCATAAATGATTTGTAAAACTACATAAACAGAGAGGAGGGGGAAAGGCATGCATGACAGGGAAACAGTATGAACAGAGCCAGAAATGTGAATGTTTAATGATTTTTCAAGAGACTTTGAGTTTTTCATATATAATATTTATGCAGGTTTGGTTATCCAATGTAATTAACCAGACCAGGGATTTTAGGAACTGCATTGAATGAAGAAAGTACTTTGAACCTTTTAAGGCCCCTCAGCAAATCTAAACATGGCCAAACAATGCTGCTAGGTAACCTATTCCTGCCCTCAGCAGTTTGCTTTGCGATTTTAAAGTTCTTTTACGTTTGTCTTAAATTAATTCCTTTCCAAAGTTCTAAAGATTTGGCTTTCCATCTACAGAATTTATTTGTTGGGGACACTGACTATGCAATATAGGATCACCATTGTTTCCATAAGGCTGTGGTTAATCTCTGATATTTGAATTTTTCAGAGATCCTTGGCCCTAAGCATAACTTACTATACTGGAAAACTGGACCTAACTAACTGATGTTAGGGGCCCAGTTAAATGGTTCCTTTTTGTTACCTTCAAGGGGCCTCAGTTAGTGTTGTCCTGACCCTAAGTGCTACTTCAAGCCTTCATTATTTTCTATGGCACAAATAGGGAGTTTAAAATATTTATTAATATCCTCTGTGTTGCTGTGAGTTGAGGAAGGCACTTTATCTCCCTTCCCTGATTTCATTCTTAATACTATCGGTTCTCTACGTGTCCTCATATTTAAATAGTCATTATGATTTTAAAAGAATTCTCATCTTCATTTCTTACTTGATCTTCACAACAGTCTTGTGAAGCAGAAAAGGCAGATATTATTACATGATATAGCAGATGAGAAAACAGCTTCAGAGTGGTAAATTGTTTTGCTCAATATCACACAGTTAAGAAAGAGAAGAGATAATACTAGAACCCAACACTAATTAGTATCAAGTAGTTAAGCTGTAGACCCAATGTTGCCATTATTTAAACTCCTGTACTACAGTGTTTCAGGGAACAGGAAGCAGAGAGATGGAGTTGGCATTTCACTGGCCCCTGAAATAATAGATCAGAGTTATTACGTATACTCCATTCTCTAGAACTAAGTATAAATAGGAGATTTCTGGAAAATTCTGATAGCTTAGAGTTGGTAAGCCAGTCTGTTTTCTTTGCTTCTCTAAACTTAATAGATAACGATCATCATTCATGTTAATAACAGGCTGATTTCAACAAATGGATTAATGTATCTCAAATAGGATTTCAAATACATGAGGGAATTTTCACAAAGTGCCCTTAAAGAGGAATGAAGCAGTGGACAGAATGAGCAGTTGTTTTTTTAAGAGCATTATGACAAATAGAAAGTAATCTAACCCAGAGCAATAAAGAAGTAGATTTGAATATACTAAAATTTTGATGAAACAAGTAATTATTTTGGAAATGTAATTATATCTGTGTGTGTGTGTGTGTGTGTGTGTGTGTTTTGGGGGTGTGATATTTATATTCCAAGAAATTTTAGGCATCAAAACCAGCTAATACCTCAGTGATTCAGAACTTAAATATCTGGTAACCTCACCTATCTAAACACAGCTGACAGAGCCAGAAAGCAAGCACAATTAGTCCCAAATTGACAGAATAGATGTCATAAAGTTCGTAAACTAAAACCCACACTCTGTTCTATAGGAGATTTTCCCTTTTCTACATATATTCTTTCCAAATAAAATCGTCAGGATTTCACTCATTTTTATTAAGTTAAAACTCTGTTCTAACTAGCTGGATTAGTGTTTTCAAAGTCACAGAAAATAAGAAAGAACTCATCAAAACAATAGAGACTGCTTCACACAGGCACGCTGACTGTAGCAAGAAATGATATTAAGAACTTTAAAAGGTGGAGATATAACCACTATATAAATATTAAAAATTCATGGGGCTATTTTAGTGTATGTACAGACAATCCTATAGATTTCAATAGCCCTGAAAGAAGCAATGCATACAGTACAATAACTAATGTTTATAATGATGACCTTCAGTCACTCTGAAAAGAGTATATTAAATGTTAGAGTTGGTTCCCCTTAAATTATTACAATACTATTACTAATAACAACAAAAATTTAAACATTTGTAAATGTCTTTAGTGTTTAGAAAGCACTTCTAAAAAATATGCCTCACATTTATTTCATCTAGTCCAGCCCTCTATGTACAGATAATGAAACTGAAACCAATGATAAATAACTTGCCCAAGGTCACATAGCTTATCAGTGGCAGACCTGAAACTAAGATCCTTGTCCTATGAACCTGGATTAGTGTTTCCTTCATACATCATGGTCCCTTGTTTATAAAACTGCTTAAGTGGGTAGGAAATATACATGTTTTAGAAATATCTGCAACTAAAATGATGTTTTAAATGTTCTAGTATTTAAAAAGCTATACAATCATTTCTCCAGAATACAATTTTCTAAAATATAGATCTCTAGCAGATTTCAGAACATCTAGGTTTTAGTCTGTTCCCTCCAACCCCATGGTGAGTGTTATCTGCTTTTGTTTTAATAAACAATTGCTATAACAGAAAAGAAAATATAACAAGCCATTTTGTGAATTTCTAATCTTATAAGTACAAGAAAATAACCCTTTATAATTTTATAAAACTAACCACTGCTTTTAAAAGTATTATTTTAATGAAATCCAATATATGAAAATTTTAAGTTTCAAATTTTCCAATGGTAGTGATTTGTGTATTATAAAATTATTTAGTCATAGGGATTTTAAAAATAGAAAGTTTCCATTTGGCATTTATAATAAGATTCAATTCACCCATGCTGTCCTTAAATATATCTTTACTTGTGAAAAATGAGGCTTAGCTGGAGTTTAGCACTGAAATAATATAGGCATGTGTGCGACTTTTTAAAAATTAACTAATTGATTTAAATGTATCAAGTGAAGTTGTGACTGAGGTTGGATCTACAGCAATCAATTTAGGCAGACTATAGTACAGTTGATTTTAATAAATAAGCAAAATGACTACATTGTAAGCCCTGAAACTCAAGTTTGTGAAATATATAAGGACATAACTTTATTTTTTGTTTAAGGTGTATTCATTGTGTGAATCGCATGATAGTGTTGAGGTATTTGAGGTTTATCTGAATTGTTTATTTCTCAGAGGAGAGAAAACAAAAAACTCATCCGTATTCCAAGTTATAAGAATGTTGATTCCCATAACTCATATTGATATTAAAAAGCCTTTTCTCTATAATCTGATTTGCTCGAGTAGTGAATATTTTCTAAGGAAATCTATGGTCATACTGCTTTTCTGTACACTTTGCAATGTTTGGACAATTCACCTATGTCTACCTGTTTTCAATGTATATTTTGTTTCTCTCAGAAGAAGAAAAAAGATTGGATATCTTTCTGAGAAACAGATGTGTAATTTATTCTGTTGCTCATCATCTTCTGTAAGAAAAGATATCTTTTCACATGCTCCATAGAATAATATGTTTCCATTCTGATAGAAAATATATGCATGTATAATTTCTTCAGAAGGATCATTTTGAGGATAAAGGGAAGGAGCCATATTTCTTTAAGATACTCAACAACAGTATTTTTTAAGAAAAATCTTCAAAGTGACATAGCTATACTAATAGATCATATGGATTTTTCTAGTTAATTATTTGATTACTTTGTCTTGGAATTATTCAAACATTAAAGAGAGATAGTTTGAAGATCATCCTCCTCCCTCTGATGAATTTCCAAAGCACTATCATTGCATCTCATACATGCCTGAAGAACCAAGCTGCCATGATCTGAAAAATGGTCACAAAATTCTGAGGTCATAAAGTAATACACAACTGGATCAAGAAAACAATTCAGATTTGCAAGACACAGGGAAATCATCTGGAAATGGAGAGTGCTCTTAATAAAAAAGCAGTTCGAAAAGACATGTTCCTTCATCATCATAAAGAATGGGAAGTCGAGGTGGTAAGGAGTGAAACACAATGAACAGCACTTCACACATCAGGACCATCTCCTAAGCCTTTTTCCTCTCTTTGGTACTACTAGGGGAAACTTGGAATTCCCATAAAGATTTTCTTGTTTTCCATGTGCAACAAGTAATAATCATAATGGGTAATACAAACCCTCCAATTTCAGCTACAGTTACCATGCCAATGGAGGAAGCCATGCTAATGTGCTGAAGCTCTAAGTCAGCAAAGCAGTATTCAGTGTTGTTGGCTAAGTCAGTGCTTCTCAGAATGGAAAGTGGTAAACAAGCAGTCCCCATGATGACCCAGATGGCAGCAGTGATACCCATGTCATACCTACACTTCCAGTCTCTAGCTCTGAAGAGCTTGAGAAGAAAGAAGCACCTCTGAAGACTGATGCATGTCAGGAAGCAAATGCTGGTATATATGTTGAGATACTTCAGATTGAAGCACAGCAGGCTTAGGGCCCCCTGGAAAGGCCAGTGGTGGCTGATGTAATAGTAAATATAGAGGGGTAAGGACAACAAGTGTGCAAGGTCAGCCACAGAGAGGTTGATCATGAAAATGAAGGCTTTATTTTTCTTGCTGATGAACTGACACAGAACCTACAAGGCCACAGTGTTGGTCAGAAGACCAGATATGAATATGAGGATATAGGTAGCTTCATAGAGAGAGCACTGAAATGGAGTTTGAAGATCAGTGCGTTTTGCTCTTTTACTGTTTGTGCTGTTACTTCCCACCTTGAAGACTTACGTTCCTTCCTTAGTAAAGCATTAGAATGACAATTTCTGCAGACAGTAGAGTAAAAAAAGAGTCAAGGGCATGTCAGTTCATGTTTGGACATACAAATATATTTGTTTTCTAATAAAGAAGAACTTGCATCAACTTTTATAAATTCAAGGGTATCTACGTAAACTGAAAATAGCATGCCAATCTACAAATGGATAACAGTATTAAGGATGATATTTTCAAGAATCAAGAAGATTAGTATTTTGGCAATAACTTCAGTCATATTTTACCATAGTATTAACAGATAAGTAATCAAACTTGCAGACCTAACCAACAGACAAGACCTCACTGCAAAATAGCCCCCAGACATAAATTTCAACACTGTCACGGGGTTACACATTTTAGTTTTACTGTCTTGATCTGTATTTTCAAACTTTAATTTCGAAACGAATTCCTTATCATCAACCCTGGGAGAGAAAATTTAATTCATTGTCAATTGCAACCTTGTAAAGAATTAGGTGACTGCAAGGCGAATCTGTGAACCTTTGTGATAAGACATAAGATAAGAGCCTGGGGAAGGGTTGGCAGGTTACCAGGCCTCGGAATGATACGGGCTTGAAAAAGACAGTGCTACTCAGATAACCTTTGCCTCCTTCAGAATTTTGCAGAGGGCAAAATTTGTCTTCCTTATATGTCATTGTACTTTTCAGAAGCTCCTACAACTAAAGTTCTGTGTTTATTAATAGAATTATGGTAACCTCAGACATTCACATTTATTGGGACTATTTTTGCAACCACTTTAGGCAACTACCAGAGCATGTAAAGGCCTAGAGTGTATCTGGTAGCAGATACAGCAAAAAGCAGCTGTCTCTCTTTCAGCTCTCAGGTGAAGTCCTGTGAAAACTATTATTGTAGGAGGTTCAACTTTTAAAAATCAATTTTCTTCCCTTTGATGAGTCAAATGTTATATCATTTCAACCTATTTCTGTCTGCTAAGGCCAAATAAAATAAAGTCGTGTTACACATGAAAGCTCTTCAAATATCTGAAGACAACAATTCTGTTCTCTCTCAAATCTTTCTTATTCAGGTTAAACATGCATTTCTAAATAATACAGCATGTTCCTTGCGGTTGGTTTTCTTTTCTATCAGAACATTATGGCTTTTGGCAAAAAGCCACTACAATACAGTTTATTTTACCCTTGAAAATGACAGATGAACTACATAATTGTTTGATACTTTTAGCAAATATATGACTTATGCCTCTACTTGCAGAAACAAAAGGATAAGCGGGGTGTTAATCATCCTTAGTACTTTTTGTTGCTTGCAAGCACAGTTAGAGTGCTACATATTTTTACTGAATTTAAAAAAATAGAGACAGTCTTAACAATAACCACCCAGTACTCAAGTGCAAAAGTAAATACACATTTTGCAATAATTATTGAAATATGAGTTTGGAAAGCAACATAGGATTTAAGACAGTGTCTAAAACATAACCAATTAAAAAGTATACAAAAACAGTCTACCCACATACAACCCATACAGTGCCAAACATTCTCTTTGATATCTTTGCACTGACTAAACGGAGCTTCCAGATAGACTGTATTTACTGAGTTGACAGTTCATTGCAATAAAACAACTAGCTCATTCAGGCAAACAGCTACTTTGAATAATTTTTTTTTCTGTGAATTAGCTATTTTGTTGATTCAGTCAGTTAGTCTAGTAAACTCTTTATTTCTAGGTAAAGATAAAAGTAGTAAAAGTGGTAAAGCTCATTTCTATCTAAACTGTTTATTATATTCATCTAAAGATAGAGCCAACACTATGTTTTCTTGCGGTTGTTTATCCATTGAATTAACTAAAATAACTGGTTTTGTGTTCTGTACATTTAGTCTAAATTTTAAAATGCCACGTAAACTTGAGCCAGAACTAGTCTTAAAATAAAATTAAGAAAAAGTTAATATACATGAAGTTTTTAGTTTTGTTATAAAATGATTAACAATCACTGAGTACCTAATTTGGGTTACGTGCTATGCTAAGTACTTTATATATACTGTGTCTCAATCTCTGATAACAATTATACGAAACAATAAAATATTATTGCTATTTTTCAGATGGGGAAACTAAGCTTCCAATAAAGGCATGTTCCACTTCTTCCAGGAAGCCCATCTTAACCACTGCACATCACAAGGCATCCCTCTGGCTGGCCACAGACAATCTATAGTTCTGATTATTTTCTTTAGTGAGAGTGCACTTAACAAATTCAGCATGTTGTAGTTACGTGCCTTTCTATGGAGTCATTTTGTTGCCCTAAATATATAGCAATCTTCCACATACCAAAGATATTATCTTATTTCTTGCTTTCCTCTACAGTAAAGTGTCCAGTAAAGTGCCTTGAACATATAAAGAGTCCACTAAGTGCTTGTTGAGCAAATAACTGAATGCATGATGATAAATACATCTGAAAAAATAAAAAGGAGAACCCAATGAAAGGAAGTGAATGAACATGTGGCGGAGTTAGGGAGTTAGAATTTAGCTGTGGTGTTTGATTTGACCACTAGGTGTCATAACTATACCAAGGTTCAAATATCTTTTGCCATTCAACACGTAATTTGATTTAAAATCCCATTAAAGGAGAAATCATACAGGGAGAGAAGTACCAACAGCATCCTGTGTAACTTCAGAAGCAGAATCTTTTAAAGAGTCTTTCAGAGGGTTTGAGGTTATTTTATTTTTTCAGCCTCCATACTGCCTCATATATTTCTCTAAAGATGGTTTTGCTTCTAAATGCATTCTAGATTCCCAGAATATTAGAATTTGTAAAAGCCATCAGGATGTTCTGATTGAGTTATTTTGATTTGAGATAACCAAGGCCAAAAAACGGGGTACTAAAATTTTCAAATTCACACAGAAAGTTAGTGGCAATAGCTCAGTGAGGATCACTTGCTTCATACTGTAGAGCAATTTCTACTTTTCTAAAAGCATCTATGATGAAAATCATATTTTTGTTAATCATCTAATAATAATGCAAATGTTGAGAAATAAACTGATGCCAGATTTTAGACCACTAACCATGACAGTGAATTTTTATATTATGAATTAGTTTCTTCCAAACGTTCTAGGACAGATACAGTACTTTCTAAAATGAGTATTTCTAGTTACTAATGGTAAGATTGTATAAGAAGGCTGCTTAAAAATCTCAGATTAGATTATGTTGTTTTTAAACTTTCATTATTTCTCCACACGAGAAATAGTTTCACTTTAGAAAACAGAGATAAGCAAAATCAAACATATTTCATATTTCTCTATATTTGTGTGTATATATATATGTGTACGTATATATACATGTGCATGTGTGGGTATAGAGGTATAAAACCAGAATTTCCATTGTTAACATTTTGGTGTATAACCTTCCATACTTATTTTTTTCTATGCATGTGGAGCTATAAATTAATATATACAGCTATTTTAACCAAATTTGACTAATACAGACATATAATTTTATAATCTTCTTAAATTTGTTTAATCATAATTATTGTAAATATTCTTCCACATCAATAAATAAATATCTAAATAATCATTTTAATGAATACTTAGAATTCCATCAGAATTATATACCACAATTTATTTAAGTGGTAGACATTGTGGTAGATTCTCAATTTTAGCTATCAGAAACAATGCCTTGATAAACCTTATTTTACACTAATTTTTGTACATTTGAGCAACTATTTCCTTTGGAAAAATACTTAGAGGAGTAATTGCTGGGCTTTTGATGCATAATACTAAATTATACTTCAGGATGAAACCTCATAGGAAATTTCAAATTAAAGGCTCTTTTTTTTTTTATTTTTTTTTATTTTTATTTTTTGAAAGAAAGAAAAAGAGAGGAAAGAAAGTGAGAGTGAAAGAAAGAAAGAAAAAGAATGTATGAGAGAAAGAAAGAGGAAGAAAAAGAGGGAGAGAGAACAGGATTCTTGTT
>CAUYLG010078177.1:0-165742 GCA_963573385.1 Cacajao melanocephalus | reverse complement strand
TTACCGCCTGGGTCCAGGAGACCAACGCAAGCATGGGAATCGTGTTGGCTCCGAGCTCTGGGCTCCAAAACACTTTTATTATGTGCATAATCTCATTGATCTTATGGGCGTGGAAGGGGAGGGTGAAGGGGTAGGTAAGATGGGGGAGAACTTGAGATCCTTCTAAGACATGCTAAACTAGTGCTCTGAGCATTTAACAGCAGTTGAGATCCTTCTAAGACATGCTAAACTAGTACTGAGTTTATTACTGATTGCTATCAGAGTGGCAGCCGCATCAGAAGTACAGCAGATAAGGAGTCACCCAGTCTGACCACACCCAGTGCATCAAGAGGTTTTTATCTCGTGAGCACTGAGGACATAGAGCAATTGAAATCACTCTATATTCCGAGAATCTAGGCAGAGCCTGAGGCATTCTGTGATCTCTGCCCTGCAAGGCTTTTCTCCTCTTTGCCAGCTCCCATCTACAAAGACCCTCCCAGATCTTGTGAGCAGAGGTCGCCTCCCTTCTTGGAGATCTTTGCATAAGCCCTCTTTACGAGACCCTCACGCAGTCTCCATGTTAAGAAGGCATTCATGGGACCAGAGCAGTATTGCCTGCTCTGCAACTACCCTGAGGTGTTCCCCAGTATTACTGCGCTCTTGGATGATCTTTACCTTAGGCCTCCTGTTGCTGCTTGATTTCTAATTAACTGCACCAATAATATAGTTTACTTAGGTGTATAAACTTCAGTGTACTCTGAGCCAAGCAAGCTTATAATTATTTATATATTATAATTAACATAGGTCTCCCCCTGACCATTTGACCCACACACGCCCTCTTCTATGATAATGATTCTTATTTTGAGAAAAGGCTCCTATATTACTACTAGGCCTAACTATGGGACATTAAGTAATCGTGCAACCCGAGCTGCCATCATGAACACTGGTATCTGACCCACCAAAGCATAATGTTGAGTATGGATAACAGCCATCCTTCATTCAGTGGAAACAGCACATAAGAAATTAGGCTCAAGTAGGTTCAGAATGTGCAAGGTGCATGAGCAAGTGACTCGATATCTTACAACACTTACTCCTGAGGCCCCTGCTGCCTCTCCTTCAGTCTGTACCTATGGTCTCATGAGAGGATTCTTCTTATCTACTAAGGGGAAAAAACCTAAGGCCTGGTTTATAGATACTGCTTCATGACATGCTGGCACCAACCAGAAGAGGACTACTGCAACATTTCAACTCCAAGGAGTGTCCTTAAAAAACAGTAGAGAAATAAAATCCTCCCAGTGGGCAAAAAATCAAACAGTACATTTGGTTGCTTTGCTTTTTTCTGGCCCAAGAGATGGTCACAGATATGGATCTATACTGATTCATGAAGAGTAGGAAGTAAGACTGGAATGTCTTCTGCCAGAAAGCAAGAACATGCTCAAAGGATGGTGACATGTTAAAAAAAAGTAGAAGCCAGTCTGGAGGGACTCCCACTGGCTAAAATTTGAGTATTCAATAATAATATGAAGACAAAGAAGAGGAAGAGCATGGTGGCTCACGCCTGGAATCCCCGCACTTTGAGAGGCTGAGGAAGGCAGATCACTTGAGGTCAGGAGTTTGAGACCAGCCTGGACAATATAGTGAAATCTCATCTCTACTAAAAATACAAAAAAATTAGCCAGATGGGGTGACATGTACCTGTAATTCCAGCTACTCGGGAGGCTGAGGCAGGTGAATCACTTGAACCTGGGAGGCAGAGGTTGCAGTGAGCTGAGATCGTGCCATTGCACCCCAGGCTGGCTGACACAGAGAGACTCCATCTCAACAACAACAACAACAAAAAGACAAAGAAGAAAAAATAATAGTAATGGTTTATAACCTCTTGATTAAAAAAAACAAACTATAAGTCCATAGTGATAGAATTAAATTGCAAGTTTGACAATGAACAGGATACTTACATACATGGGAAAAGAGTAATTTATCAGTAGAGAAGTCTCGCCATCTCCACTTTAACCAAGAGACCAAAGCAAACAAATTGAAAATAGGTGCCACTTGTTGGGATGCACAGGAAGAAAATGTCACTCTCTGATAGGCCTTCTAGGAATACACATCTGAATCTAATCATGAGAAAACATTGGGAACCTAAATTAAAGGCCATTTCACAAAATAACTGGCTTGTAATCTTCAAAAATGTCAAGTCATAAAAGTGAAGGAAAGACCAAGAAACCGTTCCAGATTGAAGGAAGCTAAAGAGGCATGACAACTAAATATACCATGGGATTCTGAACTGGATCCTTTTACTATAAAGGTATTGAAACAACTGGTGAAATCTGAAGTGGGGTCTCCCAGATCAGATAACAATTTCAACACTGATATTAGTTTCAATATACAGATTCTGGTTATTGTAGTGGGTTGTGGCCCCTGAAAAGATATGTCTACATCTTAATCTCTGAAACCTGTGAATGTGAGGGCATTTGAAAGAAGCATCTTTGCAGATGTAATTAACTTAAGAATCTTGAGATGAGATCATTCTGGATTATCTAGGTGAGCCGTAAATCCAACGACAAGTGTCCTTATAAGAGACACACAGAGAAGACACAAGAAGAGAATGCCATGTGAAGAGCGGGGCAGAAATTAGAGCAATAAAGCCACAAGCCAAGGAGCGCCTGGAGCTATGAAAAGCTGGAAGAAGCAGGAAAAGATCTTCCCCTGGTGCCTTGGGGCTTAGGGGAAGCACAGCCCTGCTGACACCTTGATTTCAGATTTCTGGCTCTAGACTATGAGAAAATAAATTTCTGTGTTTTTAAGCCATCATGTTTGTGGTAATTTATTATGACAGCCCCAGGAAACTAATATAGTTGCATTGTGATTACGTCAAAGAATGTTCTTGTTTGCAGGAAATACACACTAAAGTACATAGGAGTGACAGACATAATGTCAGCAGCTTACCCTCAAATACTTCAGGTGTTTTGAACTGTATTTGCATCTCTATTGTAATTTTTAAATTGTTTCAAAATTTTAAAACTATTTTAAAAAATTACTAGACTAGTTGCCAGATCATGGAGGGTTAGCAAGATTGCAACTTCCCAAGACCACTCCAAACCATGCCTTGGTGATGACCCAGACGCCAGAGGATATGGGAATCACAGAGCACAAATATAAAGGGTAATAAATAAAGTGTTGGAGTTTGCCTTCCAATATGTGCCTGCAATTCTAGATTATGCAAAAATTTGTTCAAGCCACCCTAAGAAACCTCCTCTTGAAGGAGACAATGTGAGACTAGTGATCCAGTGTCTCCCCAAGGCATTCTTTACCAGATATCACTTTTGGCAGGCAATTCTCCATGGCATTTCAACTTACCCTGAACTACCTTTACAAGGATGTGTGTGTAGCATAGTGTCTCCAGGTCAGAGGGCTGATGTGTTTCCTGACCAGGATAGTGGAGATAGAGACACCCAGAGACATTCCAGGATAGAAAAGTTTCCCTCTCCTCAGGAAAGATTTGCTTACATCCAGAATATTAAAGATAATGTCTCTCTCCAGAGAGGAGGATGGGCAGGTTTGCAAGCAGCCCCCTCATAAGATTGGAGGATTCCTATGCTTAGTGTTTCTCAGTTGTGACACAAACTTGTGTATGTGGCATCTACCTGAGGTTGATCCACACTGACCCCTATGGGACTTGAGTGCACAGGGAACTGATGGAAGCATGAAACCTGTCTTAGTCTGTTTTGTGTTGCTACGACAGAGTACCACAGACTGAGTAATTTATTTAAAAGAAATTTATTTCTCATAGTTCTGGAGGCTGGGAAGTTCAATATCAAGGTAACAGCATGTGATGAGGGCCTTCTTGCTGCATCATCCCATGGCAGAAGGTGGCAGGGCAAGAGAGCATCAGAGTGTGAGAGAAAGGGCTGAACTCCAATTCCCTTTTTGTTTTTTTTTGTTTGTTTGTTTTTTGAGACAGAGTCTCACTCTGTCACCCAGGCTGGAGTGCAGTGGCATGATCTTGGCTCACTGCAACCTTCGCCTCCCAGGTCAACCAATTCTCCTGTCTCAGCCTCCTGAGTAGCTGGGAAACCACAGGTGCACACCACCACGCCAAGCTAATTTTTGCATTTTTAGCGAGACGGGGTTTCACCATGTTGGCCAGGCTGGTCTCAAACTACTGGCCTCAGTGATCCACCCACCTCAGCCTCCCAAAGTGCTGGGATTATATGTGTGAGCCACTGCGCCTGGCCTGAACTCTCTTTTATAATAAGCCCACTTTGATAATAACCCACTTCTGCAACAATGACGTTAATCCGTTCATGAGAACTGAGCCCTCATGACATAATAATCTCTTACCGGGCTCCACCTCCCAACACTGTTGCATTGGGGATTAAGTTTGCAACACATGAACTTGTTGGGGACACATGCAATCCAGAGCAAAGCTCATACTCCTGCTGTGACCCAAGCAATAAAGTTTCTAATTCCCCCTTGGACTTGTTTCCTTCCCAGCCAAATCTATGGAAGTATAACAAGCAAACCTATCAGCCTCCCACCACCCTGCTGCTTAAAAACTGCTTGACTTCTTGACTATTACAAGATGAAAAACTCAAACCCCTTTATTTATTAAGCCATATGCAGAACCTAAATTGTTACCAGACAGATAACTTATCTCCAAACTACAGATTGAAGTCCTCACTTTAAAAGGGACCTTTCTCAAGACCAGTTTCGCAGTTAGGGTCAGTGCTGTTAGTAGCAGACCTACTACTCCTGTTATCTGTACCACGGATCCTTAAACAGTGTCAGCATCGATTTGAAAGTTCACAGTGTAGATTTCACTTTCATAGTCCATGCCTGTCAAGGCACTTACAGCAACAATGGCAGTTCAAAACTGTTCTCATCAAGCCACCCAATATTGGGACCTAAAAATTCTTGTCACCATCAACATAGTTTCAGGATAAAATGCAATGAATGACTCAAATCCATTTGAAAAGAAAATACAATAAAACACAATGATAACTACTCTACCACATGTAAAAGCTATAGTCTAGCCTTGATGCATTTCAGGGTAATAAAATGAAGCATTCTAAATCTTCTCAAGTTGTATCTTAGAAAACTTAAACATAACTGCCAAAACCTATGACGCTGGTTTTATAGGGTATGAGTGGAAAAAAACGGAAGGAATAATGGAAGGAAAAACCACACTTCCCTAAATAAAATTTTACCATTTTGTATCAGTCTATGTTATTCAATATTCAATTAGGGATTCAGAATCATTAGGACCACACATGCACATTGCATGTGTGGATTTATTACTGGGATTTGACCTTATGCAGTAATGGGAGCTGATAAAGTCTAGAAGGGTTGCCTTCATATCTAATGCTGCAGCTTGAAGTCTGCAGGGCAGGCAGTTGGGAAGAAGGCTGTCAGGGAGTGCAAAGCAACAAGGACAAGATGGAACCCATGAGCATTGACTGGTACCCATGTCAGGCTCTCTCTCACTGTCTCCAAACTTCATGATGTGGGTATCTTGCAGGAGAACCCAGTGCCCTTTGTCATAAAGACAAACACACATCTGGATGAGGGTACACAGTCAGATGAGGAGTCAGTGAAGCTGAAGGAAGATTCAGGGAAAGATGGAACAGCTGCAGCCTGGTTGCTGCCTCATACCAAGGAGAGAAGCCAGCAGCTAAAATAACAATACGCATGGGCCACAAAAGCACCTGGAGACCCTTCCCCAGCCTCTGAGCTCAAAAAATCAATACTCTTCATATAGCTCCTCCTCCACTCCATTCTCCAAATCTCACACAAATATGTCTCTTGTGCACATCCTTACCTGGAAACATAGGGAAGGGAATTATGGGAAATGTAGTTTAGCCTAACCAGACCAACACATTACAAAACCTCCACAGTCTATCTTTTGTCATCTTGGCACATATCACTTTAAATCACAATTTCCAAATGAAGACAATACAAAATTTAGACTTCTACTCAACAGAGTACAACTATCTTGTGCACAATGAACAATACACCAACTATTTTTCCTAAGAGGCTATAAAATCTCTCTTTTTGTCTTTGGATGTTCTTTGACCTAATTCATACTCTCCCTTTGATATACTGTAGTTTAAATAGTGAGAAGATAGGGAAATAAGAGTGGGAAGAAAACAATTAAAAAAAATACAATGACAACTACTCTACCATATGTAAAAACTATGGTCTAGCCTTAATGCATTTCAGGGTAATGAAATGGAGCATTCAAGATCATCTCAAGTTTCTACATACAAACAGGCTAAGCATGGTGGCTCATGTCTGTAATATCACATGTTGGGAGGCTGGGTAGGAGGATCACTTGAGCCCAGGAGTTCAAAACCAGCCAGGGCAACATAGTGAGATACTATCTCTACAAAAAATTTAAAAATATGTATATATACAAGCATATTCATATCAAAATAAGGAAGAAATATTCACAACTGCACTAGCTCTCATTTCTACAACTGGTCATGTGGTCATATACCACATAGTATCTATCACCTTCTGCCACTCATTCCACACCCCTTTGCCCTCAGCAAGCACCTCAGCAGGTGGTGGTTCCTTTGACCCAAACCATTAGGAGAAAAGCCTGAACTTCACTGTTATCATAAAAGGGACATACATAAGGATAAAGAGGTCAATCTATCAGGAAGGGACCAAAAGTCAAAATCTGAACATACACGTAACATAGCTTTAAAATATTAACATATAAAGCAAAAATCAGCATAACTAAAAGCAGAAAAAGTCATATAGTGGCTCCACGAGAGTGGGAGCCAATCACACATCTCAAAAGCTGACAGAACATGCAGAAAAATAATCACTAAGGATACAGAAGATCAGAACCATAATATTAACAAACTTGACTCTGAGAACATTGCCTCCAACAATGACAAAATACATACCATATGATACCATATTTATAAAGTTCAAAATGAGGCTGGGCATGGTGACTCACACCTGTAATCCTTGCACTTTGGGAGGATGAGGCAGGAGGATTACTTGAGGCCAGGAGTTCAAGACCAGCCTGGCCAATACGGCAAAACTCCGTCTCTACTTAAAATACAAAAATTAGCCAGGTTTGGTGGTGCATGCCTTTAAACCCAGCTACTAGAGAGGCTGAGGGGTGAGAATTGCTTGAACCTGGGAGGCAGAGGTTGCAGTGAGCCAAGATCATGCCACTGCACTTCAACCTAGGTGACAGAGTGAGAATGTGTCTCATCAAATAATAATAATAGGCTGGGCGTGATGGCTCATGCCTGTAATCCCAGCACTTTGGGTGGCCAAGGCAGGCGGATCACGAGGTCAGGAGATCGAGACCATCCTGGCCAACATGGTGAAACTCCATCTCTACTAAAAGTACAAAAATTAGGTGGGTGGGCCTCGTGGTGCACACCTGTAGTCCCAGCTACTTGGGAGGCTGAGGCAGGAGAATCGCTTGAACCCAGGAGGTGGAGGTTGCAGTGAGCTGAGATCACACCATTGCATCCCAGTCTGGCATCAGAGTGAGACTCCATCTCAAAAAATAAATAAGTGGTAATAATAATCATAATAATGAGATAAACGAATGAGGCAAACTAATCTATGATGTTAGAAGTCAGACTATCCAGGTGAGATGTGACACAAAAAGAGAAAAATACAATTTAATAATGAAAAATAGTCTGGGCATCATGGCTCACACCTGTAATCCCAACACTTTGGGAGGCCAAGGTGGGCAGGTCACCTGAGGTCAGGAGTTTGAGAGCAGCCTGGCCAACATGGTGAAACCTCATCTCTACTAAAAATACAAAAATAAAAATAAAAAATAAAGAAGTCAGAATAGTGGTAACCCATAGCAAGGGTAATTGACCAGGAAGGGGCACAAAGAGGCTTCTAAGGTTGTGGTATCCTCTCTTTCTTGATCTGGGTGCTGAGTGCCCAGATGGTTCACTTTGTGAAAATTCATTACGCTGTACACATATGAATCTGTGTATCTTGTTATACTTCCATTAATATTTTTACATTAAGAAAAGGGGACTTTTGGATAGTGTTGAGAATGAACTGCTCTACGTGATCTGGTATGGCTTCCTCTCTACCTATATATTCAACTACATTTTTCTCCTCAATCACTTATCTACTCCAGCCACACTGGCCTTCCTGAGACATGCCAAACTCTTTCCCATCTTAAGACATTTGCACTTGCTCTTCTCTCTGCCAGAAATGCTCACCTCTTTCCTATGCACACAGCTAATGTCCTTGCTTCATTCAGATAGCACCTCTTCAGAGAAGAGTTATCCGGCTACCTAATTTAAAATAGCACTTCCCCAAATCATAGTCTATCGCCTTATTCTATTCTCTTCACAGCATTTATCACTGCATGCAATTTTGTGTTTGTTATTGATTTTTCCCACTAAAATATAACTTCCATTTGTGTGTGTGTCTATATGTTTTGCTCAATTAATTTTGTTAAAAAATGAATGTGTTTTTAGAATTTCCTCAGGTTTCCTTTGTGGCTTGATACATAATCAAACTTTGTAAATGTTCCATGTATGCTTGAAAATGTGATTACTTTGATGTGTATAAATTTCTCCGTAACATCTACTTTGAGCTTATTACTCATGTTATTCAAATAGCCTACATCTTTGTTTATTTTCTGAGTTTGATCTGATTATATGAGGGGTGAATTAAAATCTTCAAATATAATAGTTTATTCATCTATTTCTCTCTGCAGTTCTGTCAGTTATTGCTTTATAAATTTAGCATTTATATTAGTAAGCATGTTTATGACCATAAATGTTACATCTTCTTGATCTATTATTATTTTACTAGTAGGCTATATCTGTCTTTATCACTTGTGATGTTTTGCATCTTTGACTCTATTTTGTCTGATGTAATTGTTATTCTGGTTTTTCTTTGATTATATTTCTGTGGTATAGCTTTTTTTGATTTATTGATTTCAGCCTTTCTCTTCTCTTTTAAATATGTCTCTTCTAGAAAATATCATGTTATTTAAAAAATCCAGTGTATGTATCTCTGCCTTTTAACTGGTGAGTTAAACTCATTTGCATTTATTATAACAGAAAGACCTATTTGGTGTTTATTTTTCAGGCTTCCTTTTAAAAAAAAATAGAGACAGGGTCTCACTATGTTTCCCATGCTGGTCTTGAACTCCTGGGCTCAAGTGATCCTGCTGCCTCAGCCTCCCAAAGTGCTGGGATTACAGGTGTGAGCCACCATACCTAGCCTTAGGCTTCTTTTTTTTAGTGTCTTTTTTTTTATCTTCTTATTATAGTATTGAACAAAAATTTTGTAATAAACTTGAAAATTCTACTTTGTATTTTTAATTTTTCTGATGGTTACATAGAATTAAACATTTCATTTCTCAGCTTTCGTTTTTAAACATGATGTATGAGTACGTAAGTTCTAACCAATGAAATGGAAGCAGAAGTGTAGAACTTTCAGAACGGATTTGTTCAAAGGAATGAGGTAATTCCTCTTTTCTCTCCTTCCTCCTTGACTGCCCTAAAATTGGTAACTAGAGCTCCAGCACCTATATTGAACCATGAAGTGATCCTGAGTATGACAGTACTGGACGGTGGTGAAGAAAGCTAAGAGTGTGGCTCCATGATGACCTCATGGATTCACCATGCTATGGTCATGACTACTGACAAGGCAAACTTCTTTTACTTGAAAAAGAAACTTCCTTAAGCCACTGTTATTTGGGATTTTTCTGATATGCAGCATGTATCTTCCTTAGCCTATATCCGATTTGTGGCACTTGGCCTTTCCCTCTAAGTTTCCCCTACTCCAACAGCCGTACATAGTGGGTTTTCTCAAAAGTGTAGCCTAAGACAAAGACTTAACGGTAGGTAGTTCACTTCAGATCACAGAGGGAGGAAGTAAGGAGAATGAGAGGGAAGGAGGAAAAGCATTAGGAGTCACCACTGTGGTCACCGGGTACTTGATCCCTCAGGACCTCCTGAAGAGTGTTCAGAACACTTCCTAGAATTGCTTTCCACAATTATCCACCAGAAAGACAGGGCACTGCAGTATTTGTCCATCAGATTCCATCCCCTATTGGCTAAGAATTGCCCCTACAGTGCTAACTCTTCCTCACTGTGCTTTTGGAAAGAGCAGGCTTGTCTACACAGATAATTTCCAGTGGCAAAAATTCTACAAAGGGAGTATGGGATTGAGGTGAGACACTGTCACCATGAGGTGGGTCTGAATATGCACAGAACTGCCCACTGCAGCTGCAATCAGAATGCACCAAGAAAATATGACACTGGACACACCAGGGTTTTCACAGTTTTTATGAAAGGTCTGAGATCCATCAGCTTGCCTTTTGTTTCTGTGGCAACTGCAGAACTGAGCTAATTTACCATCATACGGTGAACTCGCCTCTCAATTTTTGAAACTCATTTCTCCTTGAACATCTTTTTTCTTTTTTTTTTCTGAGATGGAGTTTCGCTCTTGCTGCCCAGGCTGGAGTTCAGTGGCATGATCTCGGCTCACCGCAACCTCCACTCCCAGGTTCAAGTGATTCTCCTGCCTCAGCCTCCTGAGTAGCTGGGATTGTAGGCACCTGCCACCACACCTGGCTAATTTTGTATTTTTAGTAAAGACGGGGTTTCTCCATGTTGGTTAGGCTGGCCTCGAACTACTGACCTCAGGTGATCCGCCCGCCTCAGCTTCCCAAAGTGCTGGGATTACAGGCGTGAACCACCGGGCCTGGCCTGAACTTCTTTACTCTATGTTTTCCTATCTCTGACTGCTGTTTCTAAATGAGCTCTTCATCCATTTCCTACTCTTTAAATGCAAGGGGTCCTCAAGGTTGCATCCATTCTGTCTTTTTCCTTTAACCACACCATCTCACTAAACTACCTCATTTTTTTCTTATATCTCCATTACCATGTTTAAGAGATGATCCTCCAATCTTTATCACCAGACCAGATCTCTCTCTTTGCTTCCTAATTCAAACTCATCACCCCATACTACATGTCTCCACATAGATGTAATTGCAGAGTAGATAATCAAATTCTAACATATTAAAAAATCCATCTCAACATCTTTCTACATCTCCATGGTCCCTATTTCAATTAATGCAGCTTCAACTAACTTCTTCCAAGCTAGAAACTCTGGCAACATCTTTTACTTCACCAACTCACTCCTTTTACCACTCGGAAAATTTGGTTGATCAGATCTCATCTATTACGTCTACCATCTCCTTCCTATTCCCACATGGATGAACCCTTACAATACCTTGTCTGAACTTATACAAAAGCATCAAAAATGGTTTCCTGCTCCTAGTTTCTCCCCTTGCCAAACAAACTTTGTGTTACACCAGCACAGTTAAGAGGTTTTACAAGGTGTGTTATGAAAGCTTCTGTCCTTCCTCCCAAACTCCCAATTTCCTCTTCCACAAAGGCAACCTCTTTCAACACTTTTGAAAATATTTGAAGAAAAAACTGTATCTATACTGAACATGTATGGGTTTTTTTCTTGTCATTATTCCCTAAACAACAAAGTATAACAATTATTTACATAGCATTTATGTCATATTATGTATTACAGAAACCTAGAGATGAGTTAAAGTATCTTGGAGATTGATACCTAGGTTATATGCAAATACCACACCATTTTACATTAGGGACTCGAGCATCCTCAGGTTTTGGTACCCTTGGGAGATCCTGGAACAAAGCCTCCAAGGGACGACTTTTGATTCCTGGCTCCTTTCATTGTTGGCTTAGGATTCAGCTTTCTTAGGTCAGCCACGTCAGAGTTAACCCATTTTATGGCTACTTTCTAATTCTGAAAATGCTGTTGCTGTTCTTTCCTCTCCTAATTTATCCTTTTGGGCATACGCTTTGGAAAATCCCTTTATTATCATTTTATTGGGATTTGAGGAGGGAATGTTGCTAACAATTCATGTGTTCAACTCACAAATTCCAGAAGTCTGCCAAACTTTGGAAGCAGGTATCATCTATTTCCCTTTCTTCTTTTTTAAACTTTTATTTTAGGTTCAGGGACACATGTGCAGGTTTGTTACACACATAAAACTCATGTCATGGGGATTTGTTGTACAGAGTAAACAGACAACCTACAGAATGGGAGAAAATATTTGCAAACTGTGCACCTAACAAAGGTTTAATATCCCAGTATCTATAAGGAACTTAAACAAATTTATAAGAAAAAAACAGGCCAGGCACTGTGGCTCACGCCTATAATCCTAGCACTTTGGGAGGCCAAGGCGGGTGGATTACGAGGTCAGGAGATTGAGACCATCCTAACACGAAGCCCCATCTCTACTAAAAATACCAAAAGTTAGCTGGCCTGGTGGCACACACCTATTGTCCCAGCTACTTGGGAGGCTGAGGCAGAAGAATCGTTTGAACTCAGGATGTGAAGGTTGCAGTGAGCCGAGATCACACCACTGCACTTCAGCCTGGGCAACAGAGTGAGACACCGTCTCAAAAAAAAAAAAAAAAAAAAGAAAGAAAGAAAAAAACAAACAACCCCCATTAAAAAGTACGCAAAGGACATGAACAGACAATTTTCAAAAGAAGACTTCTGTGGCCAACAAGCATATGAAAAAAGCTCAATCTCACTGATTAGAGAAATGCAAATAAAAACCACAGTGAGACACCATCTCATACCACTCAGAAGGACTATTATTAAAAAGTTAAAAAAAGAGAGAGATTTCTTTTTATCTCTTTCTTAACTCCATCCCAACTGGGTTCCAATTTTCTAGGTTTTTCTGTGTCTTCACTGATTAAACTTCATTTTAAAAAAGGATTTAATAAATGTATTCCCCTTAAGGTCTAATAAATGACAGAGTTTAATGTGTTATATCTCCTAAGAGTATTTTAACAAGGACTAAGTTTCTTATTTGGCTTAAGCCAAAAGGATAAAGACATTAAGTTCTAACTGAGAAATTTCAGATACCCATACCTAAGTGTTTTGGAGGCTAGGGGAATGTTTTCTTGTGTTTTCTCAAATCACAGGCTTTAGGGGCAGGTCCAACTGTGCCCATGTATTAGGCAAATTAATGATGTCAGTGTCACAGTAGGCATTCTAGGATGATAATCAGAAATAGGAATATCTACTCAGTTACAATTCTAGTCCAACTTGTATGTCTTGAAACCTAGAGAGCAGGTAGATGAATCACCATCCTAAATATTGATATTAATCTAGAGCAAAACATATATTTTATTGTGTTTATAATAAGTATACAAAGATAGACATCATCAAATACACACAACTCTAAGTAAGACCTCCTCACACAATTAGTGGTTGTAAGGCATTACGGAAATACAAAATGCCATATAAATGCATAATTAGATCACAAAAATAATTATGGTTAATAATATGACTAACCATCTTAAACTGTGTGTGAATATAATAATAATAAACCACATTACGTGCCCTTGGTTGAAGCAGACACAATTAGCCAGAATTTGGTAAGGGGCACGAAACAACAGAGGATGCCTCCAGCATTCTGGGATAGTACACAGAAAATTCAGGTCATATTCATCTGCCATGGAGCACCAAAGGGATATAAACCACAAAAATGGGGAGACAAGAAGCCCAGTTAAGAGCTCCTCCTCAATTCTTGATTTCTGGCCCTATTATTTTGCTAAATACCACTACTACCACTCAGAACAGTTATAAGTGCCTGTGTATCTCTTACTAGGGACTGGGCACTGTTGAAGTGTTTTACATATATTAATTCCCACAAAACCTCAGGAGGAAGGTACTGTTCTCCCCTTTTTACATACAAGCAAATTAAAACACAAAGAAGTTAAATAACTTTCCACCGTGGGTGGCAGAGCAGGCTACCCACGCCCAGAGCCTGGCCAGTTACCACCACTCCATATGGCAGCTACATTTTCTGCCTTTTTTCTGTTCCACACATCAATTACAGATATATACACATACACGCGCACACACACACACACACACATACACCTATCTATATATCTATATATAAGTGTATATATGTGTATATATACACACACATATCTATGTGTGTATAAGTGTATACACGTATATATACATATATGTATGTGTATATACACGTATATATACATATATACGTGTGTGTGTATGTGTGTGTATATATATATATATATATATATATATATTTTCTTTTTTCCGAGACGGAGTTTCGCTCTTGTCACCCAGGCTGGAGCACAATGGCGAAACGTCGGCTCACTGCAACCTCCGCCTCCTGGGTTCAAGGATTCTCCTGTCTCAGCCTTCCAAGTAGCTGGGATTACAAGCATGCACCACCACGCCGGGCTAATTTTTTTTTTTTTTTGTATTTTTAGTAGAGATGGGGATTTCACCATATTGACCAGGCTGGTCTCGAACTCCTGGGCTCAAGTGATTCGCCCGCCTCGGCCTCTCCCAGTGCTGGGATTACGGGCGTGAGCCAACACACCCTGCCCAGATCTATATTTTCATCATTGTTTGTGCAAAACTCACTCCCTACCTCATCTTAAAGATCCTTTTGGTAAAACGCCAATACCAGCATAAAAAAAATTTCTTGAGGAGACAAATATTTTCATAATTTGTATTAACTCAACCTAAACTTTACCAGCCTGAATTGCTTCTTCAAGGCTTGACTAATACACTGTTGGGTAGCATTTTAAGCAGCCTTCACCCAAGTGCTTACCTCGTACCTCTATTTATCTGCCTTTAGGCATTTAGTAGATTTCTTTCAGATTCTTTCCCTCATTGATGTTTTCTGGTATCATCTGATAACTGAATAGAAAATGCTGTACTGAATCACTACACCTCACTATCAACCAAGTCACAAATACGTTTATATATTATAAATATATGATATATAAATAAATATTAGAGTGGGTTATTTAAACTGAGCCAATCGTCTTACCATGTGCTCATGGGGGTCTTCCTGTTTTCATGTTGAATAATAATATGTTTTACGGTTAGCAAAGCCATTTCACCTGCAGTCGTTGATTTGTTCTAATTCCGAGCATTTAAATCCATCGCCCGTGTTTGCTTAAGGAACGCTGTGTTTTCTTACGAGTCTTCCAAATTGGTCCTTACTACACGCATGTATGGGTGGCTGCGTGTCCCTACAAAGTCAGCCTGTTACTTCCACTGGAGAAACAAAACTCTTAAGAACCTCTGAGCTGTAAAAATGTCAGAAAGCGGGTGTCCCAGGCGCCCTCTCCCAGAGAAAGCCGGGAGAGGGCGGTGGCTGCCCCCAGGCCGCCTCCTGCCCGGGGCGAGGCCGAGGTCTTCGCGTGCCCCCCGCCCCCGCGGCGTCTGGCTGCCTCGCCGCAGGGCAGGCCTGGCCGGGCCTCCCCGGGCCGCGGCGGCGCCCCCTGCCGGCCGCGGCGGGCAGAGCAGGCGGAAGGAACCCGAGCCGGGTTGCCACCGTGTCCCAACCGGAGCCGCCGACGGAGCTTCCCGGGGCCTCGAGTCCGCGCCGAACGCCCTCCTCGCCGCCCGCCGCGTCCCGGCGCCCTCCGGAGCCGCCTGGCCGCCCGCGCACACCTGAAGCGGCAGGGCCGGGCCCTGTCTCGGTCCTCAGCTCGTCCTCCCCGCCCCGCACCGGCCTTCACTCTGGAGCGGCCCCGGCAGCCGCAGCAGGGGCGGCGGCGGCGGATCGAGGAGCTCTCCAGGTCGTCCCGGGAGAGGCTGCTGCAGTCCCGGGACAGGATGTTCTCCAAGTTCACCTCCATCCTGCAGCACGCCGTGGAGGCGGTAAGGCCGCGGGCTGCGGGCGCACGGCAGGCCGTGGATGGCGGCGGCCTACGCTCCCCGCCGGTCTCGGAGACAGCCGGGCGGCCTCGGCCCGGCCCTCGGCGGCCCTGGCCCCGAGTCGGGTGAGGCCCCAGGCGGGCGCCCTGGGTGGCCGCCGGGTCGTGGAGGCGCCCGGGATCTCGGGCCTGGCTCTGCGCGGGCGTCCCCTCTGTCCCTGGCTGCCCCAGGCCGGCGGTTCCTGCCTTCCTCCAGGAGCCGGGGCGGGGGTGCCGGGGAGGACCCGGCCGCCTGGCCCTGCTCGGTGGTCGCCTCATTGCTCTGATGGGGACTGGGGTTCGGGGAGCACCTGGCGGGGTCGCAGGGAGCTCCTCGGGCTCCCTTACCGTTAACCTTCTCCGGAAAACGGTGGTCAGCGTTGAGCAAGACAAAAGAAACGAGCAAGCCTCACTTGGGCTTGGGATCTGTTTCGTTTTAGGGGGGCAGGGGTGGGACAGGCGTGATCTCGCTGTGGGGCGACCCTGGCGAGGGAGCAGCCGACCAACCCTCGGGTTGCTGGCTTTGGCTTTCTCGGGCCTGGAGGCCGAACTCAGCTGAACCTTATGGATTGATCTGAAATAGGGTTTGGAGGGTCCAATCGAGTTTGCTTTCGACGGCTTCCAAGCTCACGGAACAGAGACCATCTGTTTCCTTTCTTGTCTCATCCTCTTCCTGGACACTCTTCGGCTATCCTGCAATTGTATTCTCCTTTGAGGGTTTTAGACACCAGCATAGAGAGACAGTATTCAAGTATCTTGATAGACTAATAAGTGAAAAGAAACTAAAAAGAAAATGCCTTGCTGCTGTTCTAGTAAGAGTGCTAGTTGCTTTACTTTAGCTGTTTACTTTATTCTGGGAGAACTGCCCAAATTGAAAAATGCATTCTGTGCAGAATTACTTTGCTAATTTTTAACGTGGCATTCTCTTCCTATGTTCATATTATGTGATAGGGCACTTTAAAATCTACACTTTAAGAAATTTCAGATACAACAGAATAATTTTTATGGGCAGGTAAAAGTAAAATGGAGTTTTTAATTTCAGTAATGAAAACGAACTTTCGTACAATTGTTATTTAAGTGATACATGAGAAGTGTTAAAAAATTTAGCTCTCAGGCAAGCTCTTGGGCAAATATGTCAAACAAAAAAACAAAAAGCAAGGTTTCATGAATGTAGAGCAGTATTACACATAGGGAAATGACAGCTGTAGACCTCAAGACAACTTTTAGTTTCTTCTTGCTGATGCACACTCCAAAGCACTTTTGTTAAAATAATTTAACTGCAATTTATTAAAACATTTATGTTTTGTTCTCTTTAAAAATACTAAGAATTTATTTATTTATTTATTTATTTATGAGACCGAATCTCATTCTGTCGCCCAGGTTGGAGTGCAGTGGTGTGATCTTGGCTCACTGCAACCTCTGCCTCCTGGGTTCAAGTGATTCTCCTGCCTCAGCTTCCATAGTAGCTGGAATTACAGGCACGTGCCACCACACCCGGCTGCTTTTTTTTTTTTTTTTCAGTAGAGATGGGGTTTCACCATGTTGGCCAGGCTGGTCTTGAACTTCTGACTTCAAGTGATCCATCTGCCTTGGCCTCCCAAAGTGCTGGGATTATAGGCATGAGCCACCGCACCTGGCCTGAATCATTTTATTTTTAACATTGAATGTATGAGATACTTGGGAACACTAAATAAGATACTTGGGAATCAAAATGGATTACATTACAGTCAGCCGTCTTATCCGTAGGCTCTGCATCTGTGATTCAACCAAACTCAGGTAAAAAATATTTGCGGGAGAAAAAAATTCTGCAGAGTTCCAAAAACCAAAACTTGAATTTGCCACATTGAAGTATACCGTGAATCCATGCGAATAAAGTGATGTGTAGGTATTGTATTAGGTATTATAAGCAATCTAGAGATGATTTAAAGTATACAGGTATGCATAGGTTATATGCAATACTATGCCATTTGATAACAGGGACTTGAGCATCCTCAGATTTTAGGGGTGGAAAGAGAGGTCCTGTAACTAGTCCCCCATAGATTATATCCTTTATCCATCAAGCTGGTATTTACAGAAATAAGTACTTAGAAAAAGCAAGATGGCTTTCCCGCTCTCCTAATAAAGGCCCATTTTTATCCGGAGGCCTGTGTTTTCTTGTCCTCGTTATCTTTTTATAATTGTATATATTAGCATCTGCCAAATTATCTGGCTCCTGCTCTGTAGTATCTTTAGCCTACTTTGCTGAGGTTAGTTAGAAAAAGTCAAAAGTGGTTTGTATTCGGCTGGTCCTGGAATTAATGCATTGCATTTAGAAATGTAATGTTTTCATTTGCCTAGACCTAATGTTTTCATCCATGGCACTACCCAATTTATCTTGATAGCAGGCTAAATCTCGTGAAAAATGTTTGATGTACTGTACTAACCTTTTATTCCCCCTTTTAATATTCTCTCTTGGTAATGAACTCATATGTAATGATGAATAAGCCATCCTTGTGGTATTTGAAGAACTTTTTTTGTTGCCCAAGATGAGTTTCCAGTTATTCAGTTCTGTTTATTAATTTGCTTGTTATTTTCCTCTCTGAACCAATCTTACCATTCCTCAGTTCATTTCATTAGCTCTTCTGTGTGTTTCTGTTCATTTGTACACCCAATTAGCATTTCTTGATGCAGTATTCCAATTAACATAATTATCAGGATTATACAGAGACAGAAAATATCTGGATACTGACATGGCCTTTTTTCATTATTTTGTTGGATAAGTCTGTGAAGTAATGCTTTCTTAACCATTTTGGTATGATTACTTTCCAGGGTTCCTTATTCAATTGGATAAGCCTTCAAATGGGTTTTTAATTTAACTATTTGTTTATTTTTCGAGACAGGGTCTCTGTCACCCAGGCTAGAGTGCAGTGGTGTGATCATAGCTCACTGCAGCCTCCACCTCAGGGCTCAAACGATTCTCCTGCCTCAGCCTCTCGAGTAGCTGGGACTATAGGCCTGTGCCACCACACTCAATTTAAAAAAAATTTTTTGTAGACACTGGGTCTCACAGTGTTGTCCAGACTGGTCTCACATTTTTGGGCTTGAGTGATCCTTCTCCCTTCATCTCTTAAAGTGCTGGGATTATAGGCATAGAGCCATCATGCCTGGCCCAAATGGTTTTTTAGCCGTGAGTAGATGTATTCATTTAAATGAGGTTTAAACATAGACTTTTTCTTATTGTTTAATTAATGGTTTCTCCTCACTCCCTGGTAACTACTTACAAGATAAAAATATGGCTAAGATATTTTCCAAAATTAGTATTAGAAAATGTGTTATTAAGCTGATAGAAGAGAAATTCACATCTTTTTTTTTTTTTTTTTTTTTTTAATGATGAGTCTTGTTCTGTCGCCCAGGCTGGAGTGCAGTAGCTCAATCTTGGCTCACTGCAACCTCCACCTCTTGGGTTCAAGCAGTTCTCTGCCTCAGCCTCCAGAGTAGCTGGGATTTCAAGCGCCCACCACCACACCTGGCTAATTTTTGTATTTTTAGTAGAGACAGGGTTTCACCATGTTGGCCAGGCTGGTCTTGAACTTCTGACCTCATGATCCACCCACCTCAGCCTCCCAAAGTGCTGAGATTACAGGCATGAGCTATCGAGCCTGGTCGTTCACACCTTCTTGATCAAAAACAAAAACTGTAATGTAACTCCTGCCTCCCTTTTTAGAAATGACTGTCTTCTCTCAGTATAGAAATAATTGGCCAGTAAGAGGCTTAGGAAATGAATCTGTTCTCTTAGCCAGTTGCCACATGTCACAAGTCTGAATTCAGGCCTCTCTTGTAGTTAGTTCCAGGGTTAGAATGGATTGTTTTAACACAACTTCTTCAAAAGATAGATAAAATACTTTCCATTTAGTACAAGTTAGTATTTGTTGAGAGCCAAGTCCTCACTAGGGAATGTGCCAAGGGCATGCTCCTCTTAAATTCCAACCAGTTCCACCTTTGTGGGCAGATTTCCTCCAGAGAAGATAAAGGTCAGTGTCAGGGAAGAGTTTTATCATTTTGACTAATTCCTTCAATGGAAGTCATCTTTCAGAATGCGAATGCAATGTTTTCTTTTCAAATTATAGTTAAGAGTTAGTGTCGATTGTTGAGACTAGTAATTCCTTAAAAATCTTCTGTGCCCTGGAAATTCAAACCACAAATCAAATATATCTCATGTTTTCTTAGGCAATTCTTTTCCAACAAGTGATCTCTCACTTCAGTCCTTCACTCATTCAGCATATGTCTTCTGAGTCACCAGAAAGCATAGCACAATGTGAGGGAAACAAGGTGTACTTGGTGTACTTGTGTCCTTGGTCACAATGCTTATAGTCTCATTTGGGAAACCAAACAAATGTACAAGTTATTATAGAATAAGGAATGCCTAAGAATGTGCTTTAACGCATAGAGCCAGACAGAATCAGGTTCCATTCCTGCCCCTGTCCCTTCCTTCTACACTTGGACAGGTTACTTGATTTGTATACATTTCCATTTCTTCATTATAAATGGAAATAATTAAACCTATCATAAAATTGTGGTGAAGATTAAAATGAGATAATGTACATGAAGTGCTTAGTACAGTGTCTGTCACGTAGTAAGTGCTCAGTAAATGTCAACCATTATTGCCATTTGGATGATTCGTTTAGCCAGTGAACTCTATAGGAAAAGGGACCAAGCATTTAGGATTGGAGTTGTTAGAGAAGGCTTTCTGGGAGGAAGTGAGCAAGACTTTGGAGTGGCAGAAAAGATGGGGAAAGATCATTAGGAAAGTTGGGAACAGAAGGAAGCAGTTAAAAAATCTGGGAGTGGGATGTTGGTGATACATGAGACACAGTAAAAGCAGAGGTGGCTTTTAGAATATTAGTTTTCATCCGAATTACCCATCTCGATGCTTTTGTGTGATGTGTATATTGGACACAGTCCAGGTTTCCAGTTAAAGGCAGTGTTTCCTTGGGTAAGTCAGTTAACTGATTTTGAGTCTTTGGATTTTGAGCAAAATAGGTTTTTCGTGGGAGTATAAGACCATACAGTATGTGCAAAATTTGCTGTATTGCATCTGCCACGTAACTACTCATTAAAAGGCAGTAACTTCTGTGTTACTTATGTATGCACTTAATATTATATTATCAAATACTTAACTCTGTGTCATCCTTGAGTTCGAAACCAGACATTGAATGATGAAAAAGATGACACAGTCCCAACCCTCATAGAGCTGACAATCTAGTGGAAGAGATGGATAATTAAACAATGACAAAAGTGGGATAGGGGATAAAAGAGAGCAAGCCAGCTAATAAAGGATATCAAGGTACATATGGGGACTCCATCCTCCCAGGAAGAGCCTGGCCAGGCTTTCTAGAGAAAGCAAAGTCTAGTTAAGGTTCATGTTAATTTGGGGTTGAGATAGTCATTGCATGAATTTTTAGACATTTAATTCTCTGTGTTGTAAAAAGTTAAATTGGAATCTCTTGGTACCAATTCACACGTCGTTTTTTTCTTAACTCAGAGCATAAACGTTTTTATGCAATGATAAAACAGGTAATTTGCATGTTAGAGTTAATAATGAAAGAGGGAAGTTTACTATAAAGTTTTACATAAATAAGGAAATTTATTCATGTTTGAACAAGATTGTTACTAATCTAAGTTATTAGCAATTTAGAACTGTTTAGCTTTCTACTTAAATAGGTTTCTTATTTAAATCTAACTCTTGGAAGGAGGTAACAAAGTAACTAACACCATCCTGCTTTGAATTTCACTGTAACCTACAACAAGGTCCTGCCTGACACAAATGCAGGAAGACTTCTCCGTCTAGTGACCAGAGAATTACAGTTTCAATTCCCTTGAAATACAGTTAAATCCCACTTCTGAAATAATCTGGAAAAAAGGATGCTGTAATTCTTCATATACCCAGGAGGTTGCCTTGGAAAAAATTAACACATCATAACATTTACACTTAAGAAGCTAGCTACAGTTCCTGAAACAACAAATTTCATTTGGGTTTGTCCCACTTGTGAATGTACTTAACTATATAAAGGTAGTCTATAGAAGTCAGGTCCAAAAAAATTAGGAAAAGTTTTTATGTATTTTGAGAACATTCTAAAAACAAATGGCTGATTAAAACTAATATAAAAATTTCAGGAAGATGATACTGTTTTCCCAAGGTAATACTTCGATTCTTAATTTTCTTCCTAATTTTTTTCCCCTCAGTCTCCCATAAGCATTTTTTCTCCCCATGTTCTCCTTGAAGCTAAAGTATTCCTGAAGGTTTTAACTCCTTTCTTGAGGTCTTTTTTATTTTATTTTTTAAAATAAGGTGAATATTTCATTCTCTTAATCCAGTACTATTTACAATGGAAGATATTGATGATTGGTGAAATATTTTCAGGTCTATTTTATTCCATAAATGCATTTCATCTTCTTGATTGAAACACTTAAGATTTTTATAACCAATATTTATAATTTGGACAATAGTTCAGGAATTGTTTTGGCAGGGTTGCCAGCTCTGAGGCAGAGGCTGAGGACATCAAGAAATCAAAATGGTACCAGTAGAAGTGCAGGAGTGACATGACCTCTTGTAGGTCATCTGTTTAGATGAAGTATGTGAAAATGGACTCTGGAGACGTAAAGAAACAAAAGAATGGGTACTGCATAGCAGCCCCAAGAGCTACTAGTTGCCTATTTTTCTAGTTATTTCTTGATCATATGCTAAACAAGGGGTGGATTATTCATGAGTTTTCTAGGGAAAGGGGTGGGCCATTCTTGGCACTGAGGGTTCCTCCCCTTTTTAGACTGTCTTTCTGACATTGCCATGGCATTTGAAGGCTGTCCTGGCACTAGTGGGAGTGACCTTTAGCATGCTAATGCATTATAATTAGTGTATAATAAACAGAACAACCGAGGTCACTTTTGTGACCATCTTGGTTTTGGTGGGTTTTCGCCGACTTCTTTACCTAACGCTGTTTATCAGCAGGGTCTTTATGACCTGTATCTTGTGATATCAGACCTGTGACTGAGAATGCCTAACCTCATGGGAATGCAGCCCAGCAAGTCTTAGCCTCATTTTACCCAGCTCCTGTTCAAGTTGGAGTCGCTCTGGTTCAAAGGCCTCTGACAACACTGGGACTAGGGGAGCTCTCACTCTCTTTCACTCTTTAAGGAAAAGAAATGCAGAGGCGTATGCAAATCTTTTTCTATCCATTTAACACACATTTGAAATACCTGTAGGTTTGCTGTAAGATGGCTGAGGGGATATAATTTTGGTCATAAAACTTCTGAAGTAAGTTTTAGAGCTGAAATGTAGAGCATTTTTGACTTTATGGAATTTAAATTGCTGATGTCTTGTTCATGTAGTTATTTTGCTAAAAATATACACTGCCTAATCCAAGCTTAAAAAGAAAAGATTTACATCTGTATGTCATTGAATGTAGGGGACAGTTTTAATCTGATTACAAAGTTGACTTTGGTATATGTTTTAGTAGTGATGATGTGTAACTAATTACGTAGCAACTTTTTACTGTTTTGCATTTCAAAGTCCTAGGTACAAAGATACCTGGCTATTAGTAATTTCATTTTACTGATATGTCAGTAACAGACTGTTGGTATGTTTTCATTTAACATACGTTTGAAACGTACTTTTAAAAAAATTTTTTTTTTTGAGACAAAGTTTCGTTCTGTCGCCCGGGCTGGAGTGCAGTGGCATGATCTTGGCTCACTGCAACCTCCACCTCCCAGGTTTAAGCGATTTTCCTTCCTCAGCCTCCCCAGTAGCTGGGACTACAGATGCACAGCACCACCCCAAGCTAATTTTTGTATTTTTAGTAGAGATGGGGTTTCACCATCTTGGCATGGCTGGTCTCGAGCTCTTGACCTCAAGTGATTCATCTACCTTGGCCTCCTAGAGTTTGGGATTACAGGCATGAGCCACTGCGCCCAGCCTGAAACCTACTTTTAAACAAGTGTCGGGGAGGAGAAAAAAGCCCAATACTGTAGTTTAGTAATAATGTTGATAAATATGTTTTTCCTGTTTCTTGATAACTCATTTTTACTTTCTTGGATTCGACTTATTTTGTTTCTCTTTGATATCTGACATATAAAAGCAAAGTTCACCCCTTATTTTTATGCAATCTTTGCATTATAATAAATAAATGTAGAGTTATAAATTATGGGAAACTTTCAATGCCATTTTCTTAATTGTTGTGGTCTTTTTGTGTGTGTTTTTGTAGCTTGCACCTTCTCTTCCTTTACAAGAAGATTTTGTTTATCACTGGAAGGCAATTACCCATTACTACATAGAGACTTCAGGTAAGGAACAATGCTGATATTAACTGAAAATTTGTGAAAGTTAAACAGAAAATTTGTGAAATACTAAAATACTTTTTTTTCTTTTTTTCTCCCATCCCACCACCTAAAACATTTTTAAATAAGTCTTCAAAGTTATTTTATATTTAAGTTTATAGACAACCTTATATTTAATTTGTCTTTAAGCTTCAGTCACTCTTTTAAAAATATGTCTGTTGAGCACCTACTACTATGTGTCAGGCATTGTTGAGGCATCGGGGGATAGAACAGTCAGTCAAACAGACAACTCTGCTGTCCTCACAGAGCTTATGTGTTGATTGAGAAGAGGCAGACAGCATATAGACAGACACGTATAGTGTGTCAGATGAAAAGCATCAAGGGAAAATGAAGCAGGCTAAAGGGGTACAGGGGTACGTTTGGGTGGTGGGAGTGGGCAATTGGCTATTTTAGGTTAGAGAAAGCTTCCTCACCCAAAATGACTTGTGAGCTGAAATCTAAAGGAGAAAGGAAGCGAGCCTACTGGATATCTGGGGAAAGAGTGTCTCGAAAATGAGACCTAACTCACCGACCCTTAGGCCAGAGCATGTGGCATACTTGGCATATTCCAGGAACTTTAAGGAAGCCAGTGTGGATAGAGCAAAGTGAAGGAGAAAAGTGGCAGGAAGTGAAAGAAGACAGAGGTGGGGGCTCAGGGGAGGGTTGCATATTTCCCCAGGGCCTCGTGAGCTATTGTAAGGGTTTTAGCTTTTACTGTAAGTGAGAAGTCTTTTGAGGGTTTTGAGTAGAGCTGGAACATAATCTGTTTGATTACTTTGACTTCTGTGAAAAAACTTAGATTGACGGGGATACAGAGTTGAAGCTGGTAAAACAGTTAGGGTACTGTCACAGTGGTCTCAGCAAGAGGCAATAGTGGCTTAGGCCAGGGTGGAGGTGCTAAGGGGATTACATTCTGGATACATTTTAAAGGAAGATTTGATGATGGATTGGATGTTGGGGATAAGGGAGTAAGAGTCAAAGATATAACTCCAAAGTTTTGGGCCTAAGAATCTAGAAAACTAGAGCTGCCACTTACTGAGAATGGGGAGACTGCAGAAGGAACAGGTTTGTGAGCACATTTTGAATGTGCTGAGTGTGAGATGCCTATTATACATCCACTTGGATATGTCAGATAGACAACTGGCAACAGGAGTGTGGACTTTAGAGGTTTAAACTAGAGACATGAAATTAAGAGTTATTAACATGTAAGGATTTAAAGCCCTGCGACTGGATGAGATTATCTAAGGAGTCAGGACAGATGGAGGAGAGAAGGTGTCCAAAACAGAACTCTTGGGCCCAGTGTTTAGAGGTTGGGAAGATGAGGACAGTAGCAAAGGAAACTGCTTTTACCCGTATGGAGGAAGACAGCCAATAGCGAATTGTGTCCATAGAAGCCTAGAAGAGGAGAGAAGGATTAATTGTGTCAAATGATGCTGATGTCAGGTTAATGAAGACTAAGAATGGATCACTGGATTTAGCTACAGGAAGCACATTAGTGTTCTTGATAAGAGCCATTTTAATGTCAGGGAGGAGAGAGAAAGCCTAATTGGAGTAAGATTAAGAGAAAATGGGTGGAACTGGCTGGGTGCAGTGGCTCACACCTGTAATCCCAGCACTTTGGGAGGCGGAGGTAGGCGGATCGCTTGAGGCTGGGAGTTCAAGACCAGCCTGGGCAACACGGTGACACCCTAGCTATAAAAAAATTACAGAAATTAGCCGGGCGCGGTGATGAACACCTTTAATACCAGCTACTCAGGAGGCTGAGGCAGGAGAATTGCTTGAACCGAGGAGGTAGAGGTTGCAGTGAGTGGAGATGGCACCACTGCACTCCAGCCTGGGTGACAGAGGAAGGCTCAAAAAAAAGAGAAAATGGGTGGAAAAGATGTATAGACAATGTGTATAGACTGCTCTCATGAGGCGTATTAGTGTAAAGGGGCTGAGAGGAAGATATGGTGGCAGGAGAGGGTTTTTAAATTTAAGATATAAGATATTGCAGTTTTATTTGATGGGAGCAATCTAGTAGAGAAAAAGGCAGATACAAGAGTAAAATGAGAGCATTTCTTTTTTTTTTTTGAGATGGAGTCTTTTTAGATTCCATCTTGGCTTACTGCGACCTCTGCTTCCCAGGTTGAAGTGATTCTTGTACCTCAGCCTCCCAAGTAGCTGGGATTACAGGTGCCCCCCCACCACACCTGACTAATTTTTGTATTTTTAGTAGAGATGGGGTTTCACCATGTTGGCCAGACTGGTCTCGAAATCCTGACCTCAGGTGATCCACCCACTTTGGCCTTCCAGAGTGTTGGGATTACAGGTGGGAGCCAGATGAGATCATTTCTGTACAATATCCTTAAATAGGCAAGGGAGGAAGGGATCTTCTGTAAAAGTAGAGGCACGGCCTTAATTAGGTGTGAGTACAGTTCATCCATCAAAATAAGGTAGAAAGCAGAACAAGGATATAAATGCAGGAAACGGGCAGATACGGTGCACAGAATCTTTGGAAGTTATCTTCTGGTTACATCTGTTTTTCTCAGTAAATAGGAAGGATGGAAAGTGAATATGAGGAATGATAATAGATTAGATCAAGGGTTAGCAAACTATTCCGTAAAAGGCCAGATAGGCTTTGTGGACCATACAGACTCTGTTGCAGTTCTTCAGCTCTGCTGTTAAAAAATGAGCTTTCCTTTTTTCCAATGCATTTTTATGTACAAAAACTGATGGCAAGGCTGGATATGGCCCATGGACCAAAATGTGGTGACATAATGAAATAGGGACATTGCTAACTAGCACTACAGGATCCCCTGAGTAGTATATAGGTAAGCACTGGTGGATATGCAGATTGGACACATGTCATTTAAAAAAGAGGAAATATGAAAAAATAAGAGTAGTTCACTTGGCAAGCTGACAGGATTACAGGTGATTTGTTAAAAGAAAAAATCCTTTATGTTTGTGCGGTAAGTAAAAATCAGACAAAAATAAGTATTTAATTTCTAACTTCATTTAGATGTGTAGCTAGCAGATCTACAGAAATGTTTCTTGAGAGGAGCTGCCTTTTCAAAAGACTGCTTTTGGCCCTTATAATTGTTTTTTCCTGCTTCCGTGGCTTTGAGGAAATGAATAAGTTCTTGCTATAAAAGATTTTTTTCAATCTAGTAGCAGAAATAAGTATGTACATTGCAATAAAATATGGAGCAAATAACATTTCAGGTGGAAAAAATAGCATATCCAAAGGCACAATGCCATTTATACTTCAGGAATGATGAGAATCGATGGTAGAAACTAGATTATGTCTTATAGGGAGCTAAGATTTTAATCCTGTCAAGTCAAATTTACAGTTAATTTATTTCTCAGTTTAAAAAGTATTTTTTTGGTTATTTATTTATTTTTTTGCCATAAATAATGGTAATCAAACCATCCTTGAACATTCATTCTTTCCTGGAGTGTTTGTATATATAAAGGCTATGATTATGGGTAAAACACATTTTTAAAAAGTAAATTACAAGTAAATTTATAAATTGTCTTTTACTAGCACTAGGCTACTCATTTTAGAATATGAAATGAGACATTTCTTGAATTCTTACTCTGTGCTAAGGACTGGGCTTTATTATTTCATTGAAATCACGTAACAGTACTCCCTACTGTTCATTAGTTCCATTGTATAGATGTTGGTGACTGATGTTTACATAATTTGCACCAGTTCATCCAGCTGAAAGTGACAGAGCCGAGATTTGTATCCAAGTTGTCTAACTCCAGGGCCCATGCTTTTAACAACTGTCCCATACTGTATCAAACTTGATACATATGTCCTTCTGAAAACAAGGGTGACCCTTCTTTATCCATTGTTTTCTCCATAGCTTAGTGTTATGGTTTTCTCTCTGTGTTTGTATACATACAGACAAAGCAACATATCAGTACCTAGCATACCAGAATTGTGTTGTTCAAGCTATAGAAGTGTAAAGTAAATGAAAAATAGAGACATAGATAAGAATTTGGCATTTCCTAATGTATTTTGTATTTAAATGTTCTATAAAACTTTACATTCTTAAGAGTAATTTAACCTTAGTATAATAAGGATAGGTTGATAAAATCATGTGACGTTCGAGTCTGTGATGTGTTAAAAGTATCACTAAATTTTAATTTTATTATAAGAAATCAATAATATTTAATAAAATTTCTCCTGAGAAGCAGCTTTGAAAAACAGATTTTGGAAATAGCTATCTGTTAATGAGAGATGTTAGTAATTTTAACAGAGACTTTTACTTTTGGCTTCTTATATTTTAATAGATGAAAATGAATTAGGGGCATTACATGACAGGCTTCCCAATCCTATGAAGTAACACAGTAGCAATCAAAAACAGAATCTGTCCTTTTCATATATCGTGGGTTATTTGCGTTAATGTTCAAGGCCAACCTATTTCTATTTAAAGAGACTTAAAGTTCAGATCTTCTGAACTAGCTAATTGAAAAAAATATTTTAGTTACAAGTACACATAGAACATTTTGATGTGATGTGTATCTTTCCTGGTCATATTCCCATTTCCCACATAAATAGCTCTTATTTCTGAATTACTATGAATGGATGAATGTTAGCTTACAGAATATATTTCAGATTTTTTTTTTTTTTTTTTTTTTGATATGGAGTCTTGCTGTGTCACCTAGGGTGGAGTGCAGTGGTGTAGTCTCCACTCACTGCAACCTCTGCCTCCCGGGTTCAAGCGATTCTTCTGCCTCAGCCATCCAAATAGCTGAAATTACAGGCGCCCGCCACCATGCCCAGCTAATGTTTTTGTATAGGGTTTCACCTATATGGCCTGGCTGGTCTTGGACTCCTGACCTCAGGTGATCCACCTGCCTCAGGCTCCCAAAGTGTTGGGATTGCAGGCATGAGCCACTGTGCCTGGCCATATTTCAGAATATTGATTTAGTTTTTGGGTAAGAATATGACAAAATGCATCATCTAAATTCTAGCAGAGATAATCATATAAACTTCACTTAAATGTGTAGTTCAGATTTTTCTCAGTTTGAATAGGAAAAGGGAAATACAAAGAGTATTTTAGGTGCAAATATGCAGTTTAAAAATGTTTAAATATTTGATGAATTTTTTTTATTGTTTAGATGATAAAGCTCCAGTGACTGATACAAATATTCCATCACATCTGGAACAGATGTTAGATATACTGGTTCAAGAAGAAAATGAACGGGAATCTGGAGAGACGGGGCCATGTATGGAATATTTGCTCCATCACAAGATCTTAGAAACATTATACACCTTAGGAAAAGCTGATGTAAGTTCCTAATCCACACCATGTTCTTGGACATGTAGTACATGCATTAATGTCTTACAAATAAAGAAGCTGCCAAATACTTAATTATAAAGGTGTGTATTGAACATGACAGGATTCAAATTAAGATCATAGAAAAAAGAAAATTGTGTGGCCTATACAAATACGTCCATACAGACAGCATAGATTCCAAACACTCTAGACAACAACTGGTACTTGGCTGGGCACGGTGTAGGGCTGGGCGTGGTGGCTCACTCCTGTAATCCCAGCACTTTGGGAGGCTGAGGTAGGCAGATCGTGAGGTCAGGAGTTCAATACCAGCCTGGCCAACATGGTGAAACCCCATCTCTACTAAAAATACAAAAAATAGCTAGGCGTAGTGGCGAGTGCCTGTAATCCCAGCTACTCGGGAGGCTGAGACAGGAGAATCACTTGATCCCAGGAGGCAGAGGTTGCAGTGAGCCGAGATCATGCCATTGCACTTGAGCCTAAGCAACAAGAGCAAGACTCTGTCTCAAAAAAAAAAAACATTCCAATATAAACATTTATGAAAATAAACTCAAGTACATGTGCTCAGAATAAAAAAAGAGAAGGAAGTTAGTTAAAATAGGATTGAAAAATAGGAATTATTTGTCATAGTCCTGGAAGAGAATGTCACTGATTATTTTGACACCAACTAAACTATTGAGCCAATTTATATTTTTTAGGCCTGATGAATATTGAAAAATCTTTATGAAGCTGAAATTATGATATCAATAATATTTTATATTGCAAAACCTTCAAATTGCTTATAGAGACAAGTTTTCCAGCCATGTGGCCAAGTGAAGGAACAGAAGAGCCTTGGATTCAGATTAGGAGGCCAGGCTTCCAGTCCTGACTTCATTATTTGCACACTGTGACCATCACAAGTCTCTTTGGTTAATCTTCCTCTTCTGTAAAATCCAAGAAGCGATTGCTAAGGGGCCTCCCCAGCCCCGAAAGTCTATAGTTCTGTTCTGTGAGTTTCTATTTGTGAAAATAATCAGACTAAAATAAAAGATACCTATAGATGTATTTTCATGATAAAGAGAGTTATGAATAGTAGTGTTCAAGATGATTTCCTTTTGTCTGGCTCTAATACTCCGATTTACTTTTAAGTTAAATTCACTCAATTTATGTTGTCTAGACCACATACCTGCTCCCTAATATTCTGCAACTCATTCTCCTCCTCCTTATTCCTGTCCTTTGGAGAGAAGGATTGTTAATAGTAAATTGATGAATTGATTTTTGAGCAAAAGTTAGTAATTGTAGTTCTAGTAAATTTATTTTAATACAGGTGATTGTAAATATTATTTAGTGATTTATCTAAATAATGTAAAGTATTTACTAGCTTAAAAATATTATTGTGCATAAGATCATAGTTTACACTATTTCAAGGTAACATGTCTGTGATTGTGCTTTGGGAATACTCATTTTGTGACTGTATTTGAAATCTGAAGCAGTGTAAGCAGCTTAATTAAGGAGTGTAAACTTGTTAATTCATACTCTCTTAATCTGCAACGTGAGTGATCATTGGGGTTTACCTGCTTTTCAGCAAATACTTAACAACTGCCATGTTATAAAAACTAATTTATTAAACATTCTTGCCTATTATAATCATAATATAAATAACATGGTTTATTGTTGACCCCTGAACAACATGGGTTTGAACTGTGTAGGTCCACATATAGGCAGATTTTTTTCAACCAAACATGATTGGAAAGTACAGTATTTCCAGGATCCAAAACCTGCCTGTGCAGAGGCTGAATTTTCACATATATAGGTTCCACAGGGCTGACTACAGGAATTGAGTAAGTACAGATTTAGGTATAACCATGCATGCTGAGGAACGGCTCTAGTTTAAAATGATGTTAGAATAAAATCAAAACGGTTTACACCGTAGGTTTCCTTTTATTTGCATATGTGTTAGGAGGCTTTATTTACTCCTACATATATATGATGGAAAGTTGTTGATGATCTGTTTGTCATTAGTGTAAGTAACACAATTTTGCCTTTGTTCTGGCAGGGAGTTAACTATTATACTTTCATCTTACCCCAGCATTTAGAATATAAACAGGTTGACATTACCTACACCAAACTCTAATCTCAACAACACATTATCACCATGCTGTTTGTAACTGCATGAGCCTATGGTCTCATATGCTCTATTATGGTCTCAGATGTATAATTTAATTTCTAGAATACTCATTAATATTTGATTGAAAATTTTATTCTGACAGTTATTAACTGGCCAGTTGCATTGTCTTTTCAAGGTGGAATACATTCATATACATTGTCTCTCTGATTTTTGAAGCTTTTCAGTAAATGCATTTGCATTGTTTGTTCTTTTCCTGTTGGCTTTCCTTTTTTCCTATACCCAGTGTCCTCCAGGAATGAAACAGCAAGTTTTGGTTTTCTATACGAAACTCCTGGGAAGAATCCGGCAGCCACTACTTCCACACGTTAACGTCCACAGGCCAGTGCAGGTATTTGCTCCCTTTACATAAAATTATTTGGTTTGATTTCTTTTAATGTTGAAATTTTCTAAGAGTAAAAGTAATGAAATTATTCTAAAATTAACATGCAAATTAGCAAATACTCGAGCTTTCTTTATGTATCACATAGCATTAAGTGTACTTAATGTCTTTCTTCTTCTAACATTTTATACATGAATTTTCCCTTTATTTTACCTCCATGATGTCTAAAGGAGAATTTATTATATAACTTATTAATTATTTACAGTAATGAACTTGAAAATTTTACTAGTAAGTTTATTTTTATATAGATAATCATAAATATTGTTAGTGTTCTGATTAGTGCAGGGTATTTGCATTATATGAAAATTTTAAATATCCTTAAGGTAAAAGGATGGTTATTTTATAAATTTGTAAAAAGTAACCTAAGTTTAAAAAGTTAAAAAAATTTTGTTCACAGAAATTAATTCGACTCTGTGGTGAAGTCCTTGCAACACCAACAGAAAATGAAGAGATTCAGTTTCTTTGTATTGTGTGTGCAAAGCTGAAGCAGGATCCCTACCTGGTTAACTTTTTTCTAGAGGTATGATACACTTCTTGTCAACCTTCAGATTATAATTACATTAAGATCATTATGAAAATTGAATTCTCTGAATAATATGAGAAGGAGTTATGTTTTGTGGGTTATAAGCTTGTTTGACTTCTCAGAATTATTTTTCCTTTAAGATCACTATTTTATTCTCTTGGGAAAAAGGCATTTCAAAGAATGCAATTGAGCCAGATATATGTGATGGTACAGGGACTGGACAGATACAAAGTCACAGCTTAAAAGAGGGCAGTTTGAAGAGTGAATCAGAGATAGACAAGTTGCAGAAATTGATATGCTATCATATTTTCAATCAAGCTTGCCCTAGTATGTAGCATGGGAAATCTGGCCTGAGATAAGGATGGCATGTGCAGATTTGGACAAGATGGAAAAAAGCACAAGTTCTCATCCAACCGCATAGCAGTTGGGATTGCTGCAGTATTTTGTACTGTTTTGATGGCCATAATCACTGAATCAGAGTTTACTTAAATCAAATGGTATTTTGGATTTTACTTCCAGATTTAAAGTAAAAAATATATTTTCGTACTCTGCTTTCATTCACTTCTTTTTTTCAGCAGTGAAGTCATTTTGGAATATTTTAGAAAAAATGGGCCAGGCGTGGTGGCTCATACCCGTAATCCCAGCACTTTGGAAGGCCGAGGCAGGCGGATCACAAGGTCAGGAGTTTAAGACTAGCCTGGCCAACATGGTGAAACCCCGCCTCTACTAAAAGTACAAAAATTAGTCTGGTGTCGTGGTGGGCACCTGCAGTCCCAGCTACTCAGGAGGCTGAAGCAAGAGAATCACTTGAACCTAGGAGGCGGAGGTTGCAGTGAGCTGATATCGTGCCACTGCTCTCCAGTCTGGGCGACAGAGCGAGACTCTGTCTCAAAAAAAAAAAAAAGAAAAAATGATTATTTTGTTTTTGTCTTTTTACCTTTTTGTTTGTAATTTATTTCTATTTTTATTTTTTTGAGGCAGGGTCTTGCTTTGTAGCCCAGGCTGGAGTATGAGGACGTGACCATGGCTCACTGCAACCTTGACCCTCCCTGGTTCAGCAGTCATCTCACCTCAGGCTGCCAAGTAGCTGGGACTACAGGTGCCCACCACCACACCTGGCTAATTAAAAAAAATTTTTTGTAGAGATGGGGTTTCCCTGTGTTGCTCAGGCTGGTCTCGAATTCCTGAGCTCAAGCAATCCTCCTACCTCAGCCTCCCAAAGTGCTGGGATTATAGGCATGAGCCACTACACCTGGCCTTCTTTTTCATTTTTTAAAAAATATTTTTCTGGCTGGGCATGGTGGCTCACACCTGTAATCCCAGCACTTTATGAGGCTGAGGCAGGTGGATCAGTTGAGGTCAAGAGTTCAAGATCAGCCTGATCAACGTGGTGAAACCCTGTCTCTACTAAAAATGCAAACCTTAGCCGTGGTAGTGCACACCTGTAATCGTAGTTATTTGAGAGGCTGAGTCAGGAGAATCACTTGAACCTGGGAGGCAGAGGTTGCAGTGAGCCAAGATTGCAGCACTGCACTTCAGCCTGTGCAACAGAGTGAGATTCCGTCTCGGAAAAAAAAAAATACATAAATGTTTCTTCCTTTTTCTTTTCTTTTTTTTTTTTTTTTGCTTTAAGATATAAGTTACATACAATAGAATTCACTCTTTTTGGTCTTGGTCTACATTCTGTGAGCTTGATGAACACAGTTGTGTGACCACCACCACAGTCAAAATATGCAACAGCTCTGTCACACTACCGCACCACCCTCTGTAGTCATCCCTTCTCTACCCACCCCCTAGCAGTCACTGATTATCTTCCATCCCAGTTTCCCAAAAAGTCACAGCAATGTAATTAGCTTTTTGATTCTGGCTTTTTAAAGTTAGCTTATTGCATCTGAGATTCATCCGTGATTTTGTTCCTTTACATTGTTGAATAGTATACCATTGTATGGATGTACCACAGTTGTTTATCCATATGCCAGTGAGGGACTTTTGGGTTGTTTCTAATTTTTTATCATTGAGAATAAAACCACTGAGAACATCACACACAGATTTTTGCGTGGATTTAGGTTTCCATTTCACTTGGATAAATACATAGGGTAGGATCACTGGATCATATAGTAAGTGTACGTTTATTTTCATAAGAAACTGCCAAACTGTCTCCCAATTGGCTTTGCCGTTTTGCATCCCATCAACACTGTACGTGAGCTCCTGGTGTTCCACAGTGTTGTCAGCACTAGATGTTGTTAGGTCTTTGTTTTGTTATTTTTAAATGTTAGCCAGTCTAATATATGGCTTTTGTTTTCTATTTTACATTACCAAGTAATTTAGGATTCTATTCTAGACTATTAACTGGAGTTAGGTAAGCAGCTAAGCTGCAGGATTTCATGAATTTAAATTCCAGGTCGTGTTAAGGACGATGAGGGCCCTTAACAGTCATCATGTGCATCATGTGTTTCTCGTCATGTGCATTATATTTTGTATCATCTTTTGCATATTTGCTTCAAAATGGCTAGAACAGTCTTCTGATTTCAGATTTCTGAAGATTTGTAATGGTATTAGAGTTTTTTAGGTTTTTGTGTACTTATGAGAAATATCTCAGTTTGGCTAACTGTGAGATTTTTCTTCTCAAAGTTCAGTTTTGCTAAAGTTGTCTTAGATAAACTTAGCGTATTTGGTTGAAGGCATAGGGTTTTTTTTCCCCCAGACTTAAGCCTGAGAATTTCTTTCTCAAAAATCTCTGAAACTTGTTTTCTAAGTGCCTAGCATAGATGAGTAGCAGACAAAATATGTAGGCTTATATATGTTCATGGTAAGTTACACAGTATGTACCTGTCTTTAGAAAAGCATTTACATTTAAACCTCACTGCAAAGAACACCATTCAGAATTAGTGACACGTCTGCTTTGTGCAGTGTTTTTATAACATACTTCTCCAAAGCCTGCGGTAGTAGGTGTCTGCATTTTTTTAATGAATAGGACTATTTGTATGTGTTTAGTGTCAGTTACTAAAGCCCCCCCAGCACTGGTTATTTAAGCGCATTTTGTTTTCTCCTGCTAGTCAGTATACTCCTTGAGGACAAGGATTCTGTCTCATTAATCTTGGGTCCCGACAGCTTCTTTAGAATCTAGCACAATGCATAGTAACTGCTTAGTTAACACTTACTAAATGAATGAATCTTTAGGGAGATGTAGGATTTTGGTTTTGTTTTTGCTTTTTTTGAGACAGTCTGACAGACGTAGTGAGGTGGCACAATCTCAGCTCACTGCAACCTCTGCCTCCTGGGTTCAAGCAATTCTCATGCTTCACTCTCCCAAGTAGCTGGGATTACATGTGTGTGCCACCACGCCTGGCTAATTTTTGTATTTTTAATAGAGATGGGGTTTCACCGTGTTGGCCAGGCTGATCTCAAATTCCCAACCTCAGGTGATCTGCACACCTCAGCCTCCCAAAGTTCTGGGATTATAGGCATGAGCCATCGTGACCAGCTAGAAATGCAGTTTTATTACTTATAAGTATAGATAAGAACAAAAGTGCTTTGCAGTTCTCAAGCATGTATTCCCTGCAATGTCATCTTTCTGTTCATTAATATCAGCCAATATTTGCATCTACCATGGGTTAAATATATATGGTAGATACTTAGAAACAGTCTTTGCCCTAAAGGGGTTTACAGTCTGGTGAAGACTTAGATGAATGCTCAGATACTGTAATCTAAAGTAGAGTAAAGTGAGAATCAAAGGAAAGATACAAAGTAAGTTGCTTAAGTGCTTATAGGATGGAGAGATACATCAGCTCTAGGTCATCAGGACCTCTTCCTGGAAGAGGTCATCTTTGACATGAGGCCAAGCACAGTGACTCACACCTGTACTCCTAGCCCTTTGGGAGGCTGAAGCAAGCAGATTGCTTCAGCTCAGGAGTTGGAAACCAGCCTGAGCAACATAGCAAGACCTGGTCTCTATAAAAAATAAAAATAAAAATAAATTAGCCTTGACAGATGTTTAGAGTGGGTGAACATAAGGAATGAAGATATAAGTTTTTGATGTGTTCAGGAAACAGTATAATTAGGATGTGTGGCAGGCAGCACCTGAACAGACAGAGACTAAGTATTGTCAAAGGCTTTGAATAGCAGGATGAGGAGTTTATTTTTACTTGTAGATACTGGGGAGCCATTAACTGTTTTTGAGCAGGGATGTTATTATGTGATGGTATCTGTGCCTTAAGTTAAATTGGCAGCAGCATTTTACACAGCGGATTCTTTGGGAGGAGAGATAAAAACAGGGAAACTAATTTGGAAACTGAAGGAGTAAGCCAGGCAAGAAGTAACAAGGACTATAACCAAGTTGGAAGCAGTGGGTTGGAATGAAGTGGGTATGTTCAGACTAGAGGTAGGCTCTATATGGTCTTGTAACTGCTCAGAAGCTGGGAAAGGATGATTTGAATGCTCAAATTTCTGAATCAATAAGCCTGCTGCTAGTGGAAAGACAGGGGCTCCAAGGGAGCTTATTTTGAGGGGAAGATTTGGTTCCGGATGCCTTGAGTCATCATGATTTCCTGATGGAGATAATTATCAGGTATTCGGTATTGCAAATCTCTGATTTGGGAGAGAAGTTCAAGTTTAAGAGATTTAGGAGTTATATGTGTGGCTATGTTGTGGGTACTGATGAGATCCCTAAAACAGAAGAGGAACAGTTTTAGTAGGAACCAATGTGTTAAAGCCAGTTTCTCATCTACTAGGGAATTTTTCTAAAATGCACATTCCTTGGCTCCACCTCCAGATATTCTCATTCAGCAGGTCTGGATGGGACCCAGGAATCTGCATTTTTATTAAGCCCCACAGAAGACCAGGATATCAACAATCTTAAGTCATACTTTGAGAAACACTGATTTTTTTTTTTTATACCCTTTGTATCTAGAAAGAGAAACGTTGATTTGTGGAAGGAGTGCTATATACTAACATTCTTCTTCTTGCTGTTCTTATTTGAGACCCCTCTCCCAACAATATTACTAGTATTTTAAATGGAATAAAATGTTTTACTTTCATAAAGACTATGATATCCCATTGGTGTTTGGTTGTTTTTTTTTGGTTTTTTTTTTTTTTGAGGTAGAATCTTGCTCTTTTGCCTAGGCTGGAGTACAGTGACATGATCCCGGCTCACTGCAATCTCCGCCTCCCAGGTTCAAGCAATTCTCCTGCCTCAGCCTCCCTAGTAGTTGGGATTGCCACCATGGCCAGCTATTTTTTGTCTTTTTAGTAGAAACAGGGCTTGCCATGTTGGCCAAGCTGGTCTCAAACTTCTGACCTCAAATGATCTGTCTGCCTCAGCCTCCCAAAGTGCTGGAATTACAGACACGAGCCACTGCACCTGGCCAACATGCCATTGATTTTGTTGGAAATTAGCAAATTGTTTGGAGTATGCATTGAGTTCCATAGAGTTGTTTTCTTTTAATATATGTTTTGGAACCCAATTTGTCAAGAAGATTGGTCTAACCTGTACTTCTAACAGCAATAAAAGTGATTTATAATTAGTATAATATAACTTTGGAAGTAGAACCTTGAATTCATTCAGCCTTTAATATGTTTCTATGATGATAGGCCCTGTGGAGAAGTTAGTTTATGATGAATTTTAACCTATGTGTGTAATTTCATTTCAGCTCTTATGTTCGGATACTTTTGCCTTGAAGCTAATAATTTGCTAATATGCTTCAGTTTAGATTCTTTTTGTGTTTGGGTGTGTGGATTGGGGGAGGGAACACCAGCATTTCAAGCAAATCTTATTTCTGTCCTAAAGACATTGGTAAAAAAACGTCTTCTAAGTAGTTTCTTATGTTCTTTTTAAAAAAACATTTTGAGACAGGATCTTGCTCTGTACCCAGGCTGGAGTGCAGTGGGGTGATCACAGGTCACTGAAGCTTCAACCTCCCAGGCTCAAGCAATATTCCTGCCTCACTTCTTCTTCTTTTTTTTTTTTTTTTAAAAAAAAAAGAGATACGATCTCACTGTGTTGCCCAGTCTAGTCTCAAATTCCTGGGCTCAAGTGATCCTTCTGCCTCGGCCTCCCAAAGTGCTGGTATTACAGGCATGGGCTGCTGTGCCCAGCTTCTTGTGTTCTTATAGAATAGAGGTTTAAGGAAAAACTTAAAAAAGATTCTTATATATTTGAGAGAATTTGGGGGCTTTTGTGGAAACCTTCAGTTTAATGCTGATAATTTTGAACTTTAAAATATTTTTAAGTTTGTACTTCCCTCCCTACAAACCACCCCCACCCCACCCTGTGATCTTATAAGAATTAACCTTGAGGCTATATAGTTGCAGTAGTCCAGTGATGAGAAAAAAATTAGCTGCAATTGAAACCTCTTGAAATTTTTTTCCTCACTAATATTAGTTGTTTTAAGCAGTAGTCAAATTATCACTAATACTGTTCATTGTTTACGGTCCATGTAGAACATTTTGTAGTTAGTATGAGGAGTGTGATAAACTCCAATGCAATGGTAAAATCATTCTAAAACACAGTTGTTAAAGTCAGAATATTTTCATGTGGCATAACATTTATTGCTACTTTGGTTAGGCATGTGGAATGTTATAGAAAAATCCATTAAAATATTATTTTTGGCTTAAAAAGTTCTTGCTGTGAATCTTATAAAACATGTATTCCTTTTCAGAATAAGTTGAAATCATTGGCTTCCAAAGGAGTACCAAATGTAATTTCGGAAGATACGTCAAAAGGTCAGGATTCCTTGTCAACAGATACAGGACAGTCCCGTCAGCCAGAGGAACTATCTGGTGCTGCTGGAATGGAGCAAACAGAATCGGAAGACGAGCCTCCTCCTCAGATGGATGACCTGTCCACAAGCTTGGCTAACCTCAGTGTCACTTCACTGCCAGAGGCCTCAGTTGTTCGTCCAAACCAGGATTACAATTTAGTGAATTCTTTGTTAAATCTTACTAGAAGTCCTGTGAGTTGTGATTTTTACTTTTTTCCCCCAACATGATTTCAATAATATGCATTTATTTATTTATTTTTGTTTTTATTTACTTATTTTTTTGAGACAGTCTTGCTCTGTTGTCCAGGCTGGAGTACAGTGGTGCGATCTCAGCTCACTGCAACCTCCGTCTCCTGGGTTCAAGGGATTCTCCTATCTCAGCCTCCCCAATAGCTGGAATTACAGGTTTGCACCACCATGCCTGGCTAATTTTTGTATTTTTAGTAGAGATGGGTTTCACCATGTTGGCCAGGCTGGTCTCAAACTTCTGACCTCAGGTGATCCACATGCCTTGGCCTCCCAGAGTGCTGGGATTACAGACATGAAGCACCACACCCAGCCAATAATGTGCATTTAAAATAGACCCAAAAAAATCCATTTTCCTTTTAGCGTAAAACATTAAATCCTTTTATGTTGTTTTTTTTTTCAAACAACCTGATGTATATACAATTCAAGAATTGAAGGGGAATTTTTTTTCCCTTTAGGATGGCCGAATAGCTGTGAAGGCATGCGAAGGCTTGATGCTGTTAGTAAGTTTGCCAGAGCCTGCGGCTGCAAAGTGCCTTACACAGAGCACTTGCTTGTGTGAACTACTGACAGACAGACTTGCCTCCCTGTACAAGGCCCTACCTCAGTCAGTGGATCCGTTAGATATTGAAACTGTGGAAGCAATTAACTGGGGGTAAGCACCGTTATTTGTATTTTCCCATAAAGGCAACTTCTAACACCTACATTTTAAAATCCATTTCTATTTTGCAATGATAGAAATCTTTGAAAAATGTAACACTACTAGTGATCATTAATTGGGAATATTTTCTTGACGCTTGTGTTAAATTTATCAGTCAGTGTTAATGAATTGGTGTGGGAACAATCCAGCTGTTATATAGTTATTTTTATTTTATCCATTAAACTGATCAGTTTTTAAGGGCTTACATTAAAGCCAGTAATTTTACCTAATTATTTGTACTAAAAACAAAAAACCCTAAAACAAGGAATTCCCTTTTAAAATAATTTCCATAGCCTCTAGAGCAGTCTAATCTGTCTCCTGGCCAGCTTGGACAGAATCTCTTCTTCTACTTCATTCTTTCACCTCTTCTTCCAACCTATTAGACCTCCCAACATGATTCTCATAGGGAATATATGATTCTTGTAGAATGTTTATAAGTTATTAAAAAGTGTAAAGCAGCATAAACAAGTTGCCCATAATCCCACCACTGATATGCAGTCTAATATTTTGACATAATCACCTTTTATTGTATTTCTCTGTATTTTTAACGTTTCTTTGTTTTTTCCACTCTTATTTTCTGTCAACATCTATAGGGCAGACCCACTTGTTAACATTATGACTGTATTGCATTTTAGGGCAGGAAGAGGGCACTCACTATTTCCATTTGTAGATCTTCCTTTACCATTCTTTCTTCCATCCCAGCAGCTGAGAACCTCCACCTTTTCATTAATGTTACTCGGTACCACTTAGGGCAAGAGTATGAGGAGCTATCCCAGTGTTTTTTCTCCTGCAGCTCCATTGTTTTTTTCTTTTTGAGACAGAGTCTTGCTCTGTCGCCAAGGCTAGAGTGCAGTGAAGTGATCTCAGCTTACTGCAACCTCCACCTCCCAGGTTCAAGCTCCCAGGTTCTCATGCCTCAGGCTCCCAAGTAGCTGGGATTACAGGCATGAGCCACCATGCCACCTAATTTTTTTTTTTTTTTGGTATTTTTAGTAGAGACAGAGTTTCATCATATTGGCCAGACTAGTGTTAGTCTCCTGACCTCAAGTGATCCACCCACGTCAGCCTCCCAAAGTGCTGGGTGTAAAGGCATGAGCCACCATGCCTGGCTTCCTGCAGCTACATTCTGTTTTAATCTTTCTTCTCCTATTTAATAAGTGAAAATCATTTACAGCCCTTATTTAAAAGGTTTTCTCTTATCTTTGGTTTCTTTTATGGAACCCTCTTCTGACTGTCCTCCAGCATTGCCTGTGTGAATGTACCATACTATCTGAGTGTGTTCACATGCCTTCATTTTTCCATACAAACTGAATAGGGTCCATGCTTTTGAATAACTTTGGACTCAGCAATTCTTCCTTGTCTTACAGCTTGGACTCATATAGTCATAAAGAAGATGCTTCAGCATTTCCAGGAAAACGAGCCTTAATTTCATTTCTTTCCTGGTTTGATTATTGTGATCAACTCATTAAGGAAGCCCAAAAGGTTTGAAAATTTTCTGTTGTTTTTTTGATCATTTTAAGATGTAAATATTTACTAAGTGAAATTAGAATCCCTAATTTATATCTCCAAATATATTTGAATTATCTTAGAATACCATGGTTAGTAAATAAGTAAACAAAAAAGTATATATGTGTTTGTATGTGTCTATTACAGTTCTAGAATAAATCAAAGTTCAAGTTCTTCCCTTTTATATTTCCTTAAATATTATGGTACAGTGCTTTATAAAGTAACACTGACCTGCCTTCAGGCCTACTCTTTGGGGAAATGTTAATACTATACAGACATCAGAATAATTTTTTGTCCTATTCCTCTTATTCTTGGAAATTTAGAAAAAATGAGGCCAGGCACAGTGGCTCACACCTGTAATCCCAACACTTTGGGAGACTGAGGCAGGCAGATCACAAGGTCAAGAGATTGAGAGCATCCTGGCCAATAATGATGAAACCCCGTTTCTACTAAAAATACAAAAATTAGCTGGACATGGTGGCAGGAGCCTGTAGTCCCAGCTACTCAGAAGGCTGAGGCAGGAGAATCGCTTGAACCCGGGAAGCGGAGGTTGCAGTGAGCCGAGATTGTGCCACTGCACTCCAGCCTAGCAACAGAGTGAGACTCCGTCTCAAAGACAAAAAAATATAAGTGACCCAGTAGCCAACATCTAATTTAGATTTATATGCCACCAATAAGAGGTTTGTCTTTCCACATTAATTCAGTTGGGGAGTGCAAACTGATTTATTGATGTTACAAATTATTCTTTCTTTTATATTGAAAAATGATGTTTCTACTGTATTCTAGACTGCTGCCGTTGCTCTTGCCAAAGCTGTTCATGAAAGATTTTTCATTGGTGTTATGGAACCTCAATTAATGCAAACGTGAGTAGCCTGTTTTCTTTTGAAAAAAAAAGAATAGCATCACTGTGTCATATTATTTTTGCCCACTAATTACCTGTTTGTCGTGCTCAGTTCTGAGATGGGTATTCTCACATCCACTGCTCTGCTTCATCGCATTGTTCGGCAAGTGACCTCTGATGTTTTGCTTCAAGAAATGGTGTTTTTTATCCTTGGAGAACAGAGGGAACCAGAAACTCTGGCAGAAATCAGCAGACATCCTTTAAGGCATAGGTTAATTGAGCATTGTGATCACATATCTGATGAGGTAAGCTATGTAGTGATTTAGCATTGGACTTAGATTCTTTGGAATACTGGTTTTAATGTATTACATTTGAGATGTTTTCAATACCACCTCTTTTTAGTGGCTTTAGAAATTGAGAGCATGACTCACAAGATGGCAAGAAGAATAACTTATTTAAAGATATTTTTCAGTTGGCTTTTATCAATTTTGGTTTCAGATAAGCATAATGACATTACGAATGTTTGAACATCTTTTACAAAAACCCAATGAGCACATTCTTTACAACTTGGTCTTGAGAAATCTTGAGGAAAGAAATTATACAGAATATAAACCTTTGTGCCCAGAAGATAAAGATGTGGTAGAAAATGGATTGATAGCAGGAGCAGTGTAAGTTTCCATCCAACTCCATGAGTTCAGCATTTCATGTAGAGATAGAACTTTCTCTCTCCTCTTATCTATCTCCTTTATCATCAAAAGAAATACTTCCTACAGTTTAAAGTTCTTAAAAGTAAAATTAGATGCACTGATACTACCATCCTTTTATATGACAAATAATATTGTGTATTCACTAGACCTAATAATAAAATAGTATAAAATGTTAATTTGTCTAGAAAATATATATTATTCTTTAATCCTTTATATTAGCAAAATTATGTAACATTTTCTAAGAACATAGCAGAGAATCTTTTGGTTTAGAAAAATGTCATAATAAAATATTGTTTTTTATATGTCATTAAATTTAACTTAGAGATCTGGAAGAAGATCCATTATTTACTGATATTTCACCAGAAAACACTTTGTCAAACCAAGAGTGGCTTAGTTCTTCACCTCCTGCCACTCCAGATCACCCCAAAAATGATGGAAAAACTGAAGTTCATAAAATTGTAAATAGGTGAGTTGCTATATAAAATTTGACTTCCATTTCTCTTACTTTTTTTTTAATTTTTAAATTTTTGTATATTTATTATTACTTTTGAGATGGAGTCTCACTCTGTTGCCCATGCTGGTGTGCAGTGGCACAATCTCTGCTCACTGCGACCTCTGTCTCCTGGGTTTAAGCGATTCTCCTGTCTCAGCCTCTTGAGTAGCTAGGGATTACAGGCTCCCAACACATCCACTAATTTTTATATTTTAGTAGAGATGGGGTTTCATCATGTTGGCCAGGCGGGTCTCAAACTCCTGACCTTAAGTGATCCCACTGCCTCAGCTTCCCAAAGTGCTGGGATTAGAGGTGAGCTACCAGGCCTGGCCTCTTTTTTACTTGTTTTTATAACATAAAAACATATGTTTTATAACATAAAAGAGCTCTGCTCTTAGGTGGTTACAGAAATCTCTTCTGAACTTGATCTTCTTTAAAGATTTTGTCAATTTTGTCTTGCTTATGTAACAAGTGCCAGCCTGGGGGGCAACACCTGGTATTAAGAGAAAAGCTCTGCTTAACATTAATAGTGGTTAAATGAACCCTCGAAGTAACCAGGCTGGAGTGAAGTGGCACAATCTCAGCCCACTGAACCTGGGCTCACTGCAACCTCTGCCTCCCGGGTTCAAGTGATTCTCCTGCCTCAGGCTCCTAAGTAGCTGGGATTACAGGCATGTGCCACCACACCTGGCTAATGTTTGTATTTTTTGGAGAGACAGGGTTTCACCATGTTGGCCAGGCTGGTCTCAAACTCCTGACCTCAAGTGATAGACCTGCCTTGACCTCCCAAAGTGCTGGGATTATAGACGTGAGCCACTGTGCTGGGCCATCCCACTTTTTTTTTTTTTATAAGAGATAAATGATTTAATTTTAAATAATTCCCAATTGTAACAACATTGAGAATTGCTGGTTTGATAAAATTTATTAAACATGTGTGCTAAGTGTTGCTGGGCTGTTCCTTTTTTTTAGTTCATGGTTTTATGTTTTTTTAAAAGTGCTCTTTTCTATGGCAACCTTTTTATCTCTTTGCTTCCCTTGCGATATTGTCACTAATAGGCCTGGTTCTGACAGGTGATTTTAGAGAAAAATTGCATGTGGCTCAAGATTCAAAACTAGGGTGCATAAAAATCTCAAGTTCAATTACTTAAAACCAGTTTCCTGAGATTAACAAATACCATGGCAATCTGTCATTATACAGCAATCTGAAGAGGAAAAAAAAGGTCTTTCTTAGGCTCACTGCTATTTTCAGTGGAATCAGTCATTTTTAAATAAAACCTTTAAAATAATAAGAATATTTAATCAATGAGTTGTAAAACTCATTCAACATAAGGAATTAACAACATATGATTTCATTTTTTAGGTTTCCATTTGTGTTACTACTTAGCTGAACTTATAGTATCACTAGATACTTTAATACTTATAAACTTATTATTGAATTGTGAGAGTATTGTTGATTATGGCCTTTTTCACTTTTACTTTTTGTTTTTCTTTTTTCATGCAAATGGACGTCTTGCATAATTGTGGCCTTTTTCATTTAAGTTTTCTCTGTCTGGTACCGGATGAAGCAAAATCCTCCTACCATGTCGAGGGCACTGGATATGACACCTACCTCCGAGATGCTCATAGGCAGGTAGGTGAACTCACTAAACTTTGGAAATGAAACCTAAGAATACACACACACACACACACACACACACCTTGTCACACTGCCTACCACCACTGTTCCAAGGAAATTAGTTCATTCATATTAAAAATGAAACCTGGGCCAGGCACGGTGGCTCACGCCTGTAATCCCAGCACTTTGGGAGGCCAAGGCAGATGGATCACTTGAGGTCAGGAGTTTGAGACCAGCCTGGCCAACATGGTGAAACCCTGTCTCTACTAAAATAAAAAAATTAGCTGGTGCATGGTGGCCTGTAGTCCCAGCTACTTGAGAGGCTGAGGTAGGAGAATCACTTGAACCCAGGAGGTGGAGGTTGCAGTGAGTCGAGATTGCGTCATTGCACTGCAGCCTGGGCAACAGAGTGAGACTCTGTTTCAAACAAAAAAGAAAAATAAGATCTAGTCTCTGCTGTCACTACTTTTGCTTTGTGTAAGTGACCTTAGTTTGCACTTCACCGATTGTGTCTCTGTGTCAAGATTTCTTTATGCTTTTTTAATTTTTTCCCACTTTAAATTATGTCTCACCTGGATCCATTTCTCCTACTGATCGAAAACATGATATCTGAACAATTCTACCCACCACGCACGCTCAATCCCCATCCACAGGCCATTATTCTTTTCTCCTTCATTCTGATGCAGAGAGTGATATATAAGCATAGTCCCTGCTGCCCAGCGCTCTCTCCTTCAGCCCCTGCACTCTACCTTTCTACCTCACTCAGATGACTTATTCAAAGGGTTGCTCTTAGTTACTAAATTAAGGAGCCTTTCTCATTCTTCTTTCCTCTTTATAGCATTTTACATTGTAAGATTTTTTTAAATCATATTAAAAAACTTCCTCCTACAAAGAAAACTTGTACTGAGATAAAATTCAACATTTTAACTATTTTAAGGTGTACAATTTAATGTTTTTTTAGTATATTCACAATGTTATGCAGCCATCATCACTAATGCCAGAAGATTTTTATCACCCCAGAAAGAAACCCTGTGCAAATCAAGCAGTCACTTCTTACTGACTCCTCCTCCCCGCCAACCCCCAGCCCCTGGCAACCACTCATCTACTTTCTGTCTCTATGGCTTTGTCTATTCTGGATCTTTCACAAAAATGGAATCATACTATACGTGGCCCTTTGTGTTGGGCATTTTTTACTCAGCATAATGTAATGTTTTCAAGATTCATTCAGATTGAAGCATGCGTCAGTGCTTCCTTTCTTTTTATGGCTGAATATTTTATTGTACAAGTATTTTGTTTATTTGTCAGTTAATGGACATTTAAGTTGTTTCTGCTTTTTTTGTTATTATGAATACTTCTGTGAATATTCTTTTTTTGTTGAATACAGGTTTTCTATTTTCTTAGGTATATGCTTAGTAGTAAAATTGATGGGTCACATGGTAATTCTATATTTCACTTTTTTGAGGAACTGCCAAACTGTTTTCCACAGTGGTGGCACCATTTGACATCACACCAGCAGTGTATGGGGTTCCAATGTCACCATTTCCTTGCCAATACTTACCATTATTTTTAAATTACAGCGACCCCCATAGGTGTGAAGTGATGTCTTCTTGTGGCTTTGATTTACATTTCCTTATGACTAATGACGTTGAGTACCTTTTCATGTGCTTAGCAGACACTTGTACTCTTCTTTGAAAAATACATCCTGGCCAAGTGTGGTGACTCACACCTGTAATCCCAGCACTTTGGGAGGCCAAGGCAGAAGGATCACTTGAAGCCAGAAATTTGAGACCAGCCTGGACAATCCCCTTTTTACAAAAAATTTTTTAAAAAATTATCCATGTGTGGTGACATCCACCTGTAGTCACAGCTACTTTGGAAGCTGAGGCAGGAGGACTGCTTGAGCTCCAGAGTTTGAGGCTACAGTGACCTATGCTGGTGCCACTGCACTCCAGCCCCTGGGCAACAGAGCAAGACCCTGTCCCCCAAAAATGAAAAAATAAATCCTTTGCCTGTGTTTTAATTGGGCTACTTGTCTTTTTGTTGTTGAGTTGTAAGGGTCCCTTACATATTGTGCGTAGGAGATCCTTATCAGATATATTATTTACAAATATTTTCTCCCATATGGGAGTTGCCTTTTCACTTTCTTGATAGTGCCCTTCTACACACAGAAGTTTTTACTTTTTTTACTTTTGGTTTGTTTGTTTTTGTTGTTGTTATTGTTATTTAGAGACAGTCTCACTCTGTCGCCCAGGTGAGAATGCAATGGTGCCATCTTGGCTCACTGCAACCTCTGTCTCCTGGGTTCAAGCAGTTCTCGTGCATCAGCCTCCCAAGTAGTTGGGATTGCAGGTGCACCACCACACCCAGCTAATTTTTGTATTTTTAGTAGAGATGGAGTTTCACCATGTTGCCTAGGGTGGTCTCGAACTCCTGGCCTCAAGTGATTCTGCCCCCATTGGCCTTTCAAAGTGCTGGGATTATAGGTGTGAGCCACTGCACCTGACCAAAAGTTTTTAATTTTGATGAAGTACAACTTAACTATTTTTTCTTTGTGCTTTTTGTGACATATCTAAGAAATCATTGCGTAACCAAGATTACATAGATTTTCACCTAAGTCTCTTTCTAAGAAGTTCATAGTTTTAGTTTATCCATTTAGGTCTTTAATCTATTTTGAGTTAATTATTGCACATAATGTTTTACATGTAAACATCCAGTTGTCTCTGCAGCAGTTAGTGAAAAGGCTGTTTTCCATTTATTGGCTCTAAGGGTAAAGTTTATTTGAGGACTCTCAATTCTATTCCACTGACCTATGTATCTGTCCATATCCCAGCACTGCCCTGTCTTGATTACTTTAGCTTTGTAGTAAGTTTTGAAATTGAGAAGTATGAATCGTTCAACTTGATTCTTTCTCAAAATCATTTTGGCTATTTGGAGTCCTTTATAATTCCATATGAATTTTAGGATTACTTTGTCCATTTCTGGAGAAAAAAAAAAAAAAAAGGAGTTGAAATTTTGGTAAGCCTTAAATTGAATCTGTAGATCGCTTGGAGGAGTGCAGCCATCTTAACAATATTAAGGTTTCCAATTCACAAACACCAAATATTTTTCCATTTACTCAGGTTCTCTTTAATATTATTCAACAGAATTTCATAGTTTTCAGTGTACAAGTTTTGCACTTTCTTCTTTAAATCTATTCCTAAATATTTTATTCTTTATTGTAAGTGAAATTATTTTGTGAACTTCATTTCTGATTGATCTTTCCTAATGTAGAAGTACCGCTGATTTTTGTGTATTGAGCTTCTATCCTGTAACTTCGCTGAGCTTGCTTAAACCACTCCCTGACCCCCAACCCCAACCCCAGCCCCAGCCCCAGCCCCAGCCCCCGCCATTTAAAACTCTATCTTTTTTAAGGCTTCTGCAATATCATTCTTTACTGCTGCAGCTTTTAAGTCTTGGATGTCATATTTATTCTGTCCACCATATTAATGATGTGGCCAAAAAAAAAAAATCTATCATTGGCCCTTTTTTCTGTCTTCATTCCTTTGATATTCTTTTGGTTTAGCATTCATCTCTATTGTGAATTCCATATCTGAAGTATCCCCAAAGCTCTAGGCTCAGCCGCTTAGATGTTCTTCTGAGACCTCAGACTTTATCTTTTCAAAGTAAATCTTATCATTGATGCCTTTAAAACTGCATCTGCTCCTTTATTTCCTGCTGTGTTCAGTGGCATATCCATCTTCTGGTCATCCAAGGTTTGTGTGCCAGAGTTATCTGGGATTCATTCATCTTCCATTCTCCTTCGCCTCTAGTCTACTGCCAAATTGTAGCAGTGTTTCCCCTACTATATTTCTGCTGTCTGCCCCCTTCTCCATTTTTGCTTTTGGAATCCTAGTTTACATTTTTATTACCTCTGCCAGGATTACGGTAACCTCATAACTTGTTTCCTCAGCTTGTTCCTTCTACTTAGAAGCCATTAACAGATTAATCTCATTCAAGTGTGGATCTGAGAACCCCTTACACTTTATTAACTCATAAAGTGTAAATACTTAGACATCAAATCTTAGAATTCAGGATCCTTTTGGATGAATTTTCCAGCTTTTCTATCTTTATTTCTTACTATGACTTTCGCTCACTATCCAAATATAACATTTACATGCATTTATTGATGCTATTCTGTTTGCCTACAAGTTTTCCTCTTATTTCTCACCCACCATGTGATATCTGTATTCCTACACTGTCTTCAACATCCAGATTAAATGCCACCTCTTGATTTATTCTTTTTACCCTCTTCCTCCTCTCCCTCCCCAACAGTAAAGGTAACTACTTGTCTTTATGCTCATGGCATTTTCTCTAATCTTTTGTGGTCCTTTGTGTTTTCTTTCTTGTATTGGGGTTATAGGATAATCAGTCTCTTGAGGGTAGGATTCATGCTTGACCTACCATTGAATCCCACAAATATGTAGTGTAGAGCCTTATACATTTTACAATATCAGTAACTATTTAGTATTTGTTGAATAAATAACCAGAATAAAATATTTCACATTTTGAAAGTGAATTTTAAGATGTAAATAGTCTAAATTTTGAAATTTCTCAAATCTAAAAAATGTACGTTTAATTTTTATTTAAATTATTTGGATTGAAGTATGCTATTATATGCAGTATAACTAATCTGCATATGCACGTAGTTAATTCATAATACTTTAACTCAAGTCCACATTAATACATGAATTCATCTGCATTAATACATGAATAAATTAATAGAGTAGCAAGTAACATTCAAATAACAAGTAAACACAATAAAAGTAAAACCTATCTTTCAGCAGTACCGATTGGATTTTTAAACTGTTTTTATTCTTTCTGTAAAGTTTATCTCATTTCAATTTTGTGATAACAAATGCAGTTATTATGATTGTTTCAGAAATGTTATGAAAACAAGAAGGATAAAAGAAATTAAAATATTACTTTCCAAGTCAGAATATAAGAGGTATTAATATAAAAATGATTTATTAAAAATTGAGATTTGGCTTTATATAGAAAATAGTCTATTGAAAGCCAAAGAGTTTAAAACTTGTGATATATTGAAGCAACAGGCTTTTTAATTGTTCTAAATTTTAAAAGTTGAATTTAGTGTTTCATAGTAATATCTTCCGTTTTAATTTCAGGTAATGTATAAACTAGAGAGAGCAAAGTAATTTTGCTTTATTAAATAAGGAGAATCTGAAGAGGGAATGAATATGGGAGAAAACAGTGCTTTAAATTTATTTTGATTAAATTCATTTGGGGGAGACTTTTAAAATTCATTTTTATTATATGAAATATTCTTGTGCTTATGCATATTGATACTCTTTGTTCTAGTGATAACTATCTGTAGTGAAAGACCAGGTTTTTTTAAAAATTATTTCCAGTTTGCCACAGACCAATGCTTTTGTAAAATACAATAAAAATGAATTCCTGGCCGGGCGTGGTGGCTCACATCTATAATCCCGGCACTTTGGGAGGCCAAGGTGGGTGGATCACCTGAGGTCCAGAGTTCGAGACTAGCCTGACTAACCTGGAGAAACCCCATCTCTACTAAAAATACAAAATTAGCCGAGCATGGTGGCTTATGCCTGTAATCCCAGCTACTTGAGAGGCTGAAGCAGGAGAATCACTTGAACCTGGGAGGTGGAGGTTGCAGTGAGGCGAGATCACACCATTGCACTCCCACCGGGGCAACAAAAGCGAAACTACGTCTCAAAAAAAAAAAAAAAAAAAAAGAATTCCTACTATAGAAAAATGTAAAGAAAAAAAAGACAATGCAAACCCTGATTATTTTATAGTCAGATTCAACAGACATAAAACTCTTTGTAGTCAAATTGTTAGGAACATTTTTAGGTGCTTGCTCTTGCTTTTTGTGCTCATCTCATTGTGGATGGCAGTGAACACTTTGAGAACCAGCACTGGTCCGTGGACCACCTTTGAGTGGCACTGTTTGATCCTATCATAACATTATGCCTAGTGCACATCCATTCTAGGAACAGCAGGCTTGTGTTCTCAGATAACATGCATCAGTTCATCTGTTGTATATGCCATTTTAGAATAAATTTGGAAACTTGGCTAGGTCTGACTTTGCTTTTTAAATGTCCTCTAAATCTGTGATGAAAATAACTAAAGGGTTAAATTCCTTTAAAGGAAAGAGTTGTTAGGGGTATTTTAGTAAAGTTAAAATATGTCTTTTTTTCATCAACTCATATTGGTACCAGCAGTTAATAGCTTACCTGTGCCCCTAGTCACAGAAAGATCTCAATCATCTCTTCGGCCTCTCCCTTGGCACCTCTAGCATAGCAGACATTCTGCATTCAAATGGTTTTTTATATGCCTGTTTGTGGAAATCATTTCTATTTCATCTCAATTTGTTTTTGTTAGTTCTTTAATGATTCACATGCTTTTTTCCCCCTAGTTCCGGGACTACTGTGCTATCTGCTTAAGATGGGAGTGGCCTGGGTCTCCAAAAGCATTGGAAAAGTGCAATTTAGAAGCAGCTTTCTTTGAAGGTCATTTTTTGAAAGTGCTATTTGACAGAATGGGAAGAATTCTTGATCAGGTAATACATTTTAAAATATTAATTTTTATATTATTTTGTTGCCATTCACCATGGAATCATCTTAAGTCTTAGCAGATCTTCAATAAAGTACTTTTATTGGTTTCTTACTTTTTCCACTGGATGGCTTTCATGAAACTTAAATGCCAACAGCTGGCAGATTTCTGATGTATTCTGTATGTTAAAAACATTTATTTGGCCTGACAGCTGCTACAGCATTGTTTATTTACTTCTCATGATAGGCCATTGCCTTAATATCCTTAACACATTTTGGAGATGATTAGAAGTGCTTTCCTTTTATGACTTGCTTAGCCTTTTAGTTCGTACATTTAGTACAAATACAGATGCTCAATTTAGAAGACCCTAAATATATTTTGGATTGAATCTTGAACACTGTGGTCTCCATAAAATTATAGAATAGTGTTAGATGAACCTGCCTCTTTAGACAAAGCCTGTGAATGACACTCATTTTCATAAGGGAGAGGTGAAATAAAAAAGGTTAATGCACTCCTCTAAAGGTGGATAAAAATCACCATCAGCTGACAGGTTGCTATGTACATCTCATCTGACTGTCGGAATAAATGAATTTGAGATTATGGAATCCCTCCTTCCATCTCTCATTGGCTCGTAAGCATGGTGATAGAGAGCTTTGAAATGCCTGACCCACCTGAAATAACACAACTAGCATAGTACTTTCCTCAGTATAGAAACTGAGTTGACCAATTTGGAATTAATTTTCAACTGTATATTGAAGTACTTGTTCTTTTTTAGCATTTAATTAAATATTTATGTGAGCATAGGGAGTTATAAAAGAAATTTACTAAGTAGGCTGCCTTCAATGACCAAAAAGTCAAGTGAAGAAATTGTAATATAAGAAGTATTTCACTATGTTAGAGTTTAGTCAGCATTGTTTCTGACAGTAATCTATATAAGAGACCAGGTCTTTTTTTTTTTAACCTCTTAATAACATGTGCTGTATTTCTAGTGTTGCTTGGTCGGTTGTTTTAAACCTGACAACCAAAGTATACAAATCTGGCAATAGGCATTATGGCCTACATATCATGGCTATGCAAACCTCCTGGGTAGCCAGGATTCATCAGAGTGCGTGTGTGTGTGTGTGTGTGTGTGTGTGTGTGTGTGTGTGTGTGTTTGCTTTTGTTTTTTGAGCCAGTTTGCTAGGTATAGTTTATATTTGATTAAGCTAACAAGCAAGAGGTAATAACAATGAATATCAAGACAGTAATGTTTAGAAATTTGGACCAAAAGTACTAAAAAAGAATCTAAATTTTAAAAAGTAGTTTCTGAATTGAAAGCTCCACCCTGAATCTTCATACTTGAGCATTTTTTGTATAGTTTATAGAGTGCTGACACAAAAGAATACATTGAAAACAGAATATCTGAAATGCTTAAAATACTTTTCAATTTCACCAGATAGCCCTTCATATCACAGAGCTGATTCATACACTGTCTCAGTCATTCTTCTTGTAACCCTGTATCAAGACAGATTTCTAGTATTATTTTACAAATGAGGAATCCTTGGTCTCTGTTATGTGACTTACAGCTAGTAAGCTATGGAACCCAGCCTAAAACCTTTTGTCTTTAAAACTCTTGAGCTGGGTGCCGAGGGGCACACCTGTCATCCCAGCTACTCAGGAGCCTGAGGCAGGAGGCTTGCTTGAGCCCAGGAGTTCAAGGCTGTAGGACTGAACCTAAGGATACTGTGCCTAAGGATAGCCACTGCACGCTAGCCTAGGCAACATAGTTGAGACCCTGTCTCTAAAACAAAATAAAAACAAACCCTTGATTTTCCAAGCCTTTTTGGTAAAAACATGGTAGTCTGATCTCAAATATAAAACACAAGTCCTGGGAAGTTAAGCATTTTTGGCCTAGGTTTATTTTCTTTCTTTCCTAAACATTTTTGCTAAGAGTGATACTTGCTTGTATTTTATTTCTCTCTCTCTCTCTGTCTTTTTTTTTTTTTTTTTTTAGACAGAGTCTTGCTCTGTTGCCCAGGCTGGAGTGTAACAGCATGATCTCAGCTCACTGCAACACCCCCCGACCCGCCCAAGCAATTCTCTTGTCTCAGCCTCCTTGCCTCCCGAGTAGCTGGGATTACAGGCACCTGCTACCACACCTGGCTAATTTTTGTATTTTTAGTAGAGACAGAGTTTCACCATATTGGTCAGGCTGGTCTCAAACTCCTAACCTCAGGTGATCCATTTGCCTCAGCCTCCCAAAGTCCTGGGATTACAGGCATGAACCACCACACCTGGCCTTCTTTCTTCTTTTTTCTTTTTTTCTCTTTGCAGGATATTTTCTTAGTATATATTCCTAATGGGGTCTAGGTAACCTGGCTGAGATTAAAATTTAGTATGAATAGTTTGGAAAGTGGCTAATGTCTTCATGCATAACTGAGAAGTTATGGTATCAAGTATTCATAACACTATTGTGTTATCACAATGTTAATTTAAAAAATTATAATACAGACATTTACTATTGTTTGTAATGGTGGTGATTTTAAGAAGATAGTAAAATACTAAAGTCCATAGCCGAATGTAAAGAACACTGGGAACATTGTAAGGAGGCCAAATCTTGTCCCTGCCCTGTGCGTGATGAGTTTGAATTTGTTCAAATAACTTAGCTAGTATAGTCACATTTTCTAATTGCTAAAGTGAAGTTGATATTACTTTTTTAAGTCCGAGTTTATTATCTCAAAATATGAGTTCAGTCCAAAAACATGGGCCAAGTCCATTTGGCATATCAGAGAAATCTGGCTTGCTTTCCTTTCAGGTAAATACTGCATAAAGTATAAAATGAAGGGACCTCCAATAATAGATATAAACACGTAGCTATCAACAACCTCCAAAAGAGCCAGCTTGTTTTAAAGTTATCACCAATAGGAAGTACAGACCATTTCAGAGTACAGTGAAATAATCTTATCTTGCTGAAATTTATTTTCATTTCTACAGCATTAAGAAATAATTGTATCAGCTTTAAATTTCTTAAGCCACCTATGACCTAGATTTGTGTTTAAATAAACTACAAACCAAAGTAACACCACACAGAGAAAATACAGTCTAACTAGTAATATATTTGTTTAAAGCCAAATTGTATTGATTTACTTATTTAAGCACCTACAGATGGCAAAATTTAGTGACCTAAAAATCATAACTACCTGCAGTGAAGTCATGTACACTTCTAAACTTAAGTTGTATTTAAAATTTTTTTTTTTTACCAAATGCATGATTTTACATTATTTTTTGTAAATGATTCCTTCATACCTAAAATACAATTTAATGTGAATTCATTGTTTATTATGAGTTGAGTCTCAGAGGAAGGCTATTCTGTTGTAAATATTATCAAAGGGGAAGGAATGGAAAGAAGTTGGTTAATGGGTACAAAAATCCAGTTAAAAGGAATAAGTTCCAGTATTCAGTAGTACAGCAGGGAAATTAGTTAACAAAATTGTATATTTCAAAGGAGCTAGAAGAGAATTGTGATGTTCCCAACACGAAGAAAAGATAAATGTTGGAGGTGATGGATGTCCCAGTTACCCGAAATTGATCATTATACATTACACATTGTGAAATGTATCAAAATATCACATGGACCCCCAAAATAGGTACAATTATGGTATATCAATAAAAAAATACCAAAAAGCCCCCAAGTATTACCAAGTAGGAGAATATGCTCTTAAACTATTCTTTATTGGAAATACATACTTCCTTTCAATTACCTTGCTTACAGCTAGGTTTTGGGGGGAAAAAAATGACTCAGGGGCAGTTTTTATTCTTTAAAAAAAAAAATCCATGTTCATGAATCTAGTAGTAAGTTAGACAAAAATTGACCTGACAGCGTAAGACTTGAGAGTTTTTGTTTATGTAACAAAACATGTTCATCACAGTGTCTGTAGCTGTGGTGATTTTAAAAAGATAGTAAAATGCAGAAGTCTGTAGCAGAACTGGCACATGCATGAGCGTCCTCCACTAAATGCTAGGGATTCACTTCTTCATTGCTATTGGCTGTGATCAAGGGTTTGCAGGTGGTTCAGTGGCTGAGAGTAAATCATTCCGATGTGGCAGCTGATAGTGCACTTGGTCCTGACTCCCTCTTCCCTCCTCTGTGCTGCATGTCTGTGTCTCATTCTTGCCACCTGGATTCTCTGCAGCCTTCTCACTGTAGTTAGTTTTGTTCTAACCAATCCGTTTCCTTTGGTTGCTTAGAAGAAGCAAACTGGAAGGGGTGAGAGGTTTCTGTCGAAAGTTCTGAGCAAGTAATAGCAACTCTTTGTGTAGTCTGCCTTTTGCTTTGATGTTGATGTACTCTGTAAAGCCCCTTTCTGTGAAGAATAAACAACTAGAATTCAAGTAAAATTGCGATATTGCATACAAAACAAGTGTGAGGAACTGTACACAGATGTATAGCGGTTTGGGGAAAGTTAACAGTCATGCAAGAAATGAGTTGATCCCTCTCTATAATCACCATTTTGAACCTTCCCCTTCACTTTAAGGCATACGGTCATCATCAGTTCTATCCCCAAGTACTTTCATTCTGTTGACAAGGTTCTGTGATTTGACTTTATTTTACTGTATATGTGTTTTTGGAAATTGGCAGTAGTTGAATAATCGGAGGTGAGGAATATCATTTCTAAAATTCTATATTTAAAAAAATGTAATATCTTCCCTTCTCGTTCTTTGGTCTTATGCTCAACAGGTCCTCTGTAATTAATATTATATCCGACACACTGGTGCTTTTTTATGACCCCTGGAACAGTTTTGTTAATTGAATCAACCCGGATAAAATAAACATTCTAACTATGTCACGTTATTCGTCCTTATATGTTTATAAGCTTGCTTTTTAAGTGTTTTTTTTTTTGTAAATTTTAGGACTGTGATGTATGTAACTTGACTGAGATGATGAGAGCTAGTTTAATTGTAGATATTTTCATTGCAGAAGAGCATGTGGCGTGGGGAGGAAGATGGTGGATTCTCCTTTCTTTTTTTCTTTTTTTGAGATGAAGTTTCACTCTTGTTGCCCAGACTGGAGTGCGATGGCACGATCTCGGCTTACCACAAACTCCACCTCCCAGGTTCAAGCGATTCTCCTGCCTCAGCCTCCTGAGTAGCTGGGATTATAGGCATGTGCCACCGCACCCAGCTAATTTTGTATTTTTAGTACAGATGGGGTTTTTCCTTGTTGGTCAGGCTGGTCTCGAACTCCCAACCTCGGGTGATCCACCCACCTTAGCTTCCCAAAGTGCTGGGATTACAGGTGTGAGCCACCACACCTGGCCAGATTCTCCTTTCTTAAAAAGATAAATTGAAGTAGTAAATTAAGTACACAGGTATACATTATGATTAAATGTCTTTCTGTTTTTTACCTCTCCATAGCCATATGATGTAAACTTACAAGTAACCTCGGTATTATCTAGACTTTCTCTCTTCCCTCATCCACACATCCACGAGTACCTTTTGGATCCTTACGTGAACCTCGCCTCTGGCTGTAGATCTCTCTTCTCTGTAATTGTCAGGGTGAGTTACTAGTTCTTTTATATTCCCTAGGATTGATAAATCTGTTCAATTAATATGTTTATATCATTGTATGCAGTTAGTGTCACATAATGAAAAATATATCTATTGCTTAAAAGCAATTATTATACATTCTGAACTTTTATTTTAAAAATTATTTAAAATCATATATGTAACTTTTATTTTAAAGAATTAGATATGAATCCTTGGTTAAAGATGATTATATGAGTAGTGAAAGTTTACATTCTTTATTAAATAGTGGGGAATGAAGTTGTTTTTTTTTTTTAAATCCTGAGATCATCTATGTAGTTGATTTCAGGAACCGAAGTACCTTCCCTCTGTGATACAGGTTGTTGGAGACCTTATGCTTCGAATCCAGCGTATTCAAGACTTTACTCCCAAGCTTCTGTTAGTCAGAAAGCGATTACTTGGTTTGGAACCTGAAGGCCCCATGTAAGTTAGTGTTTTACATTTTTTTAATCCAAAAATTTCAGTGAACTTAATGATCTGCTGATATCTTGAACTGATTGATTGTCTGTTTTTCCCTTACCAGTATTGACCACATCACACTGCTAGAGGGTGTGATTGTGTTAGAAGAGTTCTGTAAGGAGCTGGCGGCAATTGCATTTGTGAAATACCATGCTTCCTCCACACCATAAATAACATCTTTCAAGTAACTAGGGGAACAGAACTACTGTGTACATGTCATCAAAAAAGACTCAGTTCCACCCAGCCGCAAGAGGATAAAAAGCCTTTTTAAACCAAGTATTGCTGTAAACTGAACACAACTATTAAGAACCTATTGAGTGGAAATTCTTGATAAAATGTTGTATAATGTTGTTTTCATTGGCTTTATCGTAATGGTTCTATATATAAAATTGCACATTGTTGAATCCAGGATACAATCAAAGGAACTTCAGGAAATAAGCGTTTCTAATGACTGTAAAAAGCTGCAATATTTCTGATGTCATGACTTTGATGATATTTCTGTTATTTTAATATCCTTTTAGGTAGCAAGGCATTTTGACATTCTCTGGGACTCAATTGCTTATATTCTTTTGGATTAATAAGTAGCAAAAAAAATCACTAATTTTATAACTTTTTAAGGTGAGAATTCTTATCAAACAAAATATGAAAAAAACTGTAAATGAGAAAAAAATACAATTCAGAAACCATTGAATGAATTAATTATAGGAGATAAAAATGTATAGAGCACCATTAACTTTCTTCAGCTTTTTTAAGAATAACAATTTAATATGATAAAGAAATTCTTGATTAATATAATATATATATATTTTTAAAGAAATGTTCTTTTACTCTTTTGTGCACATAGCCATGTTAGTGATTGATTTTCTTCATGTATGGGTCCCAGTTTATTTCAACTATGTCATTTTCATAACAATGTTGAATTTATGCTCACCATTGGTAGTGTTTGCTAAAATTGTATTTTTTTTAAGCTAAGTAACATGTACTGGGTCGAGAACCTTTTTTCCCCTCCTTTCTCCCTCTCAGAAAATTGCTTTATAAAATTGCTTTATAATTTGATTTTCTTATTGAAACGCATGGTGGTGTCTAGGTGGGGAGCTGACTGATAACCCGTAGGCAGCAATCAAAATGCCATTGGCCCCTTGATGTTTACATTTTTTTCTATTTTGTTCAGTCTTTTGTTTTCAATGATTCTGAAGAGATTGAAGAAAACAGACTTTTAAATGTCCTGTTTACATGTTAAAGGATTTGGGGAAATTGGGCATGTATGTGAATGGGTATACACGTAGGAACCTGTAGTTCAGCAAAGCTGTGCTGGGCACAGCATGCTTGTACTTGATTGACAAAATCGTGTTTGCTAGTCCGCTTTCTATTTTTCCTTTAAGTGATGCTGATCACTCAAATACTGCTTTTAAGCGATTGTTTGTTTTTATTTGAAATGTTAAGCAGCAGCACTTTCCTGTTTATCTTTCCATTAACTGATATTTGGGGGAACAGGCTATCAAAGGTTCCAGCTTAAAGGGAACTGTCACCACCCCCTTTAGGAAGTGATTTCATGTAGCATGTTTGCATATATACATTGTGTGGCGTGTGCATAGAGGCTTATTTTATACCTGTCTGCTCATTTTGTTGTATTAGCTTTTCTGGTTTATTTTATAGTTTCTTTTTGCTATTTATTAAGAACAGAATATCAAAAGATTATGAATCGATTCAGCTCTAGAATACTTACTCCTATTAAAACAGGAAAAAAGATTAAACTTCTGATTTCGTGCAAATCTTTGTTAGCTTATTCTAAGACATTTGTTAAGCAAAACAAAAAACAAAAGTGTTTTTTTTTGTGCATGATTTTCTTTAAGTCATTTTGAATGCTGTGAAGGCATTCAGTTTGCTGCATTTTTTTTAATCACTTCGTACAAGGAGCACTTCAACATTTCCATTTCTACATGTAGTAACAGTCTACTTTGATGTACGCATGATTAAACTAAGGCATTAAGAGATATTAGGATTTCTTAATGTTTTAATAGTGCTCAATAGGTGTAGCAGCAGTGATATTACCTCTGAAACCAAATACTCTTTCATCCTTGATTTCACTATGGGACCTTATAACTAATCCATGAAACCAAGCTCAAAAAAGCTTTAACTCTTACATTTGTGTATGTGTATGCTGCTTCTGAAAATATAATTTTCCTAAGTTATTGTAATGACTTTAATTTGTAATCAGCTAAGGCTTAAGATTTCATTTGTTTCTCTTTTTCTTTTCTTCTTTTTTCTTTTATATTTAGTTCAGACCTAGAGCCAGTACAAGCTCTCAGTGAGTTCATATGTTAGTGAAACATTGTACTGCATCACTAGTCTTTCTTACTGTCTGTTGACAGCTATTTCTGTTACTCAGCACTTGCAAAAACAGTGACTAAAATGCCCTGTGTTGAGTGGAAAGCACCATCATAACAATTGATTGCCATAGCAAGTTCCAAAGCGAGTTTCAGCCTTGCTTCACATTGGTATCAATAAGTATGCACATTTTTAAAAACTTTCTGACAATATAGTCTTTGGGTTTGTTTTTAGTTATGAGCCACATTCTTTACTTGATTGAACTCAGATTTGTCTTAGCCTATTGTCATATAGTACTCACCTTCTAACTATGTAACATTCTCATAATGTATCTGTTTGTGCAATATGGAAGCTGTGAGTGGATTCATAGCTTTTTGGTTTAATTGTACATTATTGAGTATGTACATATGTATATATATGGACCAAAATTCTTAGCTCGCTTACACTGTTGCTAGTGTAAAGATTGTTACACTTAATTTTACAGGGCACACATTATGGAATTACTTCATAAATTCATGGTAATGTTTCCATAAGTTATTGCATTAATGTACAATTACCATTTAATTATGAAGTCCATCAGTATTGACAGAAGAAGTTACAGTGAAGTGCTAAAACCACAAATTATATTTTGGATTGTATAGTAAATCAAATGTGCATGTCATAGTGACACTTGATGTGTTAAAACATGGTAGATAATCACATTTCTGGGCCCTGTAAAATAGTGTTACTGTAATACTCTGTTTTGCCTCCTGCCTTGTTTACATTAAACAGGATATTTGGTAAATTTTTTGTATTGAGCATTGTGTAGGTTACTGACAGTGTTACCAACATCTGAAATTCTTGGTCCATCCATGGAGAAACTCTTCAGATGGTCATTGTGTACCTACTCTCTCTTCAAAGGAAGTTGTGATCAAGTTCAACTTTTTGTGCTAACAATGCATGCAGGACTACGAGGGATGATCTAAAAAATAAATAATGTAATTTAAACAAAATGTCTTATGTTTTTGTAAAATTCTAATTGGGAACATTTTATCCAATGATAAATCTCAAACAACAACTCTTAACTTTTTGCACCCCTGACACACAAAAGGATATGGCATACTACAATCAGTGTGGGTCACTATAGTATTCTAGGGAGAGAACAAAAAGCAATATATCTATTTGTGGAGGAGAGATGTGTAGCTTGAAAAATTCCCCCAGGTAAACCTCACATATATTCTCCACTTTCCTTCTTAATAATCACTGCCCAAAAGGAAGGAATGTTTATGCATGTCTTAGAAAAACAATTTATTGTAAGCATTATTTCTTTTTTTATTTTCTGGGTTTTTTGTTTTTGTTTTTGTTTTTTTGCGACAGAGTCTTGCTCTGTCGCCAGGCGCCAGGCTGGAGTGCAGTGGCGTGATCTCGGCTCACTGCAACCTCCACCTCCCGGGTTCAAGCAATTCTCCTGTCTCAGCCTCCCAGGTAGCTGGGACTACAGGCGCACGCCACCACGCCCAGTTAATTTTTTTGTGTTTTTCTTAGAGACGGGGTTTCACCATGTTGGCCAGGATGGTCTCAATCTCTGGATCTCGTGATCCGCCTGCCTCAGCCTCCCAAAGTACTGGGATTACAGGCTTGAGCCACCGCGCCCGGCCTTCTAAGCATTATTTCTTAATATTTTTCTAACACATATAAAAACATTTCTCTTTAGCTGACACTTAAAATAATTAGACTCTAGACTTATTCTACTCACTTGAGTATTTGCCAGAGTTTCTGAATTGGAAACAAAGACACATGAAATACACAACACAACCAGAAAGAGAAAAATCCAGTGATTAATCCCAACTACCCGAAGATTCTTTTCAAAATCGCTTTAGACGGAAATAAAGATGATAGGTTGAAAGGATGGAAGAGGCAAGGTTTAGACATTGAAGAATTGAAATCATCCTCCTTGCCCTGAGCTACTTCGAATGAAAACTGTTTGGGGAATGCATAATTGGATCCCCAGTCCAAAACCTGCTTCAACCTGTTTAGCAGTGTTTCAGCTGGAAAACTAATAATCCCAAGGGAATTTAAAGAATTAACATAAAACTGTAAAAGTTGAAGTTTTGCTGCAGTAACAAGTAAAAGCTATATCTCTTTTCCAAAAAAAAAGATAAGCAAGCAGAAACATTGCATGTGAGCTTCTTGAACTCTGAATGATGCAGAAGAAATGGAGTATGTTTTAGTTGGTCTTACGACAATAAAGAAAGCTGTTGCCTGTGGACTACCTAGCAGAAGATCAGTTTTTTTTTTTTAATTTAAAGTTTCAGGGTACATATGCAGGATGTGCAGATTTGTTATATAGGTAAACGTGTGCCATGTTGGTTTGCTGCACCTATCAACCCATTACCCAGGTATTAAGCCCCACGTACATTAGCTATTTTTCCTGATGCTTTCCCTCCCTCACCCCCCACCACCCCCTCACCCCACACAGGCCCCAGTGTGTGTGGTTCCCCTCCCTATGTCCATATGCTGTCATTGTTAAGGTCCCACTTATATAAGTGAGAACATGCAGTGTTTGGTTTTCTGTTCCTTTGTTAGTTTGCTGAGGATAATGGCTTCCAGCTCTATCCATGTCCCTGCAAAGGACATGATCTTGTTCCTTTTTATGGCTGCATCGTATTCCATGGTGTATATATACCACATTTTCTTTATCCAGTCTATCATTGATGGGCATTTGGGTTGATTCCAGAAAATCGGTTTTTAACTTTATTTGGTAATATACCCCACTACCTGCCTCAGGGAGATTCATCTAAGCCTGTTTCATTCACAGTCACTACTCATTGATTTGACTATTGTGGGCATTAGAAATTTCTATCATTTCTAAAAATGTATCAGAAGTAGGACATCCAAAAACCAAACAATAATTTTGTTTATTTAACACATATTTCTCGAGAACTTTCTATGAACCAGATATTAAGATGCTAGGCAAACAAAAAAATGATTTCAGCCCTAAAGAAGTCACAGTCTTGGTGTGGTGTTTACAAAAATAAATTACAGTGCACACTGGTGAACACTGGTAGAAAAACAAGACCCAAGCAGTGTGAGCACCAGGGAACGGAAGTAAGGTGGCAAATCATCTAAACAGGAAAATCTGACACTCAAGCTGTGTGTGAATTTTCTTACTTTTAAGTATGTTATATATGCATTATTCTTACTTTTGAGTTATAGTCTTACTTTTGAGATATGCCAGATATTCTCAGAATAACCACCACAGATGCCGGTCGCAGTAGCTCACACCTGTAATCCTAGCACTTTGGGAGCCTGAAGTGGGTGGATTACTTGAGGTCAGGAATTCGAAACCAGTCTGGCCAACATGGGGAAACCCAGTCTCTACAAAAACTACAAAAATTAGCCAGGCATGGTGGTGCATGTCTGTAATCCCAGCTGCTCGGGAGGCTAAGGCAGGAGAATCGTTCGAACCTGGGAGGCCTAGGTTGCAGTGAGCAGAGATTGTGCCACTGCACTCCAGCCTGGGCAACAGAGTGAGACTCCATCTCAAAAAAGAAAAAAAAAAAAAAAAAGTGGAAGTTATAATCACAACAGGGTCAACCTGGCGAGAAATAGAAATTTCTGCATCCTCTTGTATTTGCCAAGATTAACTATTGCCTTTCAGTTCATTCTGATGTTGGTATAAAGCACTAGCCCAAAGAATAGTGCTCTGGGCCCATATTTTCTCAGTTGATGAATACTAATTCGCTTGTAATTTGTGATCTCTCTCTAGAATTCTCGTATAGTGAGAAGGCACATAGTCAACTGAAATACTAAAACCAAGATTAACTTGGACTTTTAAAATGACCCAAAGATTAGGGATAAGATCTGGTTCAGCTGAAGTATTTGTAGAACTAAGCCTTTCTCCTTACTTTTAACTCAATGCTCTTTTGACAGCATTCTTTATTCTCGCCTGGTTTGGGGCACAAAGCGGCTGCATATCCAATTAAGAGAGAACCAACCTAGGCTGATGGAGACAGTGGAGATAAACTCAGAAGCCACGTGCCAGATATGCATGGAGAGATGGGATGTGTAGACCTTCACTGGGCTATATCCCACAACTCCCATTCATTCCTGAAATCTAAGCCTGGAGTCAGGCTAGAAGGCAGGTGGACAGGCCAGAGCTCACTCCCAGCAAGATCAAGAGACTTCTACTTCCTTCATACTCAGTCTTCTTGAGGTAGCTTCAAGGAATTACCTGATTTCCCAAGTGTGAGTCTAAGGAGTTAAAATCCAGGGTGGTATATATATATATGGAGAGAGAGAGAGACACCTAGAGTGCAATGGCACAATCAGCTCACTGCAGCCTCAATTCAAGTAATCATGCCTCAGACTCCTGTGTAGCTGCGGCTACAGGCATGTGCCACCATGGCCAGCTATTTTTATTTTTGTAGAGATAGGGTCTCACTATATTTCCCAGGCTTATGATTTTATATTATGATCTTCCTCCTCCTCTTCCCTCTAGTTCAGGGGTCTCCAACCCCTGGACCACAGGCCAGCAGCAGTCCATGGCCGGTTGAGAACTGGGCCCTACAGCAGGAGGTGAGTGGCAGGTGAGCGAGCATTTCCACCTGAGCTCCACCTCCTGTCAGCTCAGCAGCAGCATTGGATTCTCATAGGAGCGCTAACCCTATTGTGAACTTGCATGCGAGGGATCTAGGTTGTGAGTTCCTTATGAGACTCTAATTAATGCCTGATGGATCTCAGGTGGAACAATTTCATCTTGAAATCATCCCCAAGTTCCTACAAAAATTATTTTTCATGAAACCAGTCCCTGGTGCCAAAAAGGTTGGGTACCACTGCTCCAGTTGGATTAGCCAATATATTGAGGAACTGACAGGGAGTCTCTTTAAAAAAAAAATTGGGGGTCCAGGCATGGTGGTGGCTCACACCTGTAATCTCAGCACTTTGGGAGGCCGAGACAGTCGAATCACCTGAGGTCAGGAGTTTGAGACCAGCCAGGCCAACATGGTGAAACACTGTCACTACTAAAAATAAGAAAAAATTAGCCAGACGTGGAGCTGCACGCCTGTAATCCCAGCTACTTGGGAGGCTGAGGCTGGAGAATTTCTTGAACCCGAGAGGCAGAGGTTGCCATGAGCCGAGAATGTGCCACTGCACTCCAGGCTGGGCAGCTGAGCGAGATTCCATCTCAAAAAAAAAAAAAAAAAAAAAAAAAAGGTGGGGAAAGTATATGTTTTTTAAACCATTAGGTAATACAATACGTCTCTTGATTGAATAACCACATCTTTACATGAAGGTAAAACCCCTAGAAGACTGTCAGAAATCTAATTTACCACCATGGGTCACTTTGCTCTTATATCAGAAAGGGAGAGTGAGGGGAAAGGGAAAATATCCTTTGATTTTTGTAGCTGTAAGTTCATAATGGTGCCCATGTTGTGATGTGCATTCATTTGCTTGGTGATCACACTATGAATTTCTTCCAATGGTGTGCTAAAGGTGTCAGGGACAGTACTCAGTTTAGGGAATCCAAAAAGTCAGGGACATGACCTGGGTCTGACAACCACTCTTTTTCAAGGCTGAGAACTATAATCACAACTGAAAGCTGAAGAGCTAGATGTGGTTCAGAAAAAAGAACGAGACACACCCAGCTTGTGAGATTAGGCAAGACAAGCAAAAGCATCTCCAAGGCTGTTATTGCCTCAGCCTGTGATTTATGAGTAAGGAATCATAAAATCAATTTTACTATAATGCAGAAAGATGAGATGACACACAAATTCACTATACTCTGGATAAAGCTATATTTCAAATCCCTGAAGCTGAGATGCACTTATATAATAACACGAGAAATGTATTCCTTATTCCACTCACAAGTAGAATATCATGTAGGGTTTTAATTGATTAGATTTCTCAAGAGAGCTGTGTACTGAAGATTTCAAGAGGAGAAACAAATTAGCCGTTCCTTAAACATTATTCTTCCATGTTTAAAGTATGCTCTTCTCCTTTAATCTCTTTATCCTGTTGCTCTTATCAGCAACATAGCAGGTTACAGAGCATTTATGGTTCTATATTCTTTGTGGGCTGCTTCAATTCTTTGTCCTATGATCTTTATTTCTATTTTGTTTTAGAAATAATTAGAAAATAGACCATTGTTTTCTTAAGCTGCACTGGTGTTAGAAATGGAAATTGAGAAGAAAACATCTACTTTTAGAATAAAATATTAGTAATGTATCTTGGACTCCTTGACAACAAACAGGTTCCATTTTATAAAGACTTACGTTTTCCATAAAATAATCCAATGTCATGCAGCTTCAAGTAAGCTTTTCCCTGAAAATACTGTTGGCAAGAGTACATGTGACTCATTGGAATTTAGGTTCAAAACCACATCCTAAAAATAACAAAAGCTATAAATGCAAACGTGCATAGCAATTTCTGGGTGTTTTTCTTTGGAATTTGACATTGAAATAAAAATAATTTTGCACAGTTCTTAATGGTTGGAGTCTTTTCATGCATAGCATATAATATGATTTATAATCATTGAGCTGAGTATTTCAAAGAAATTACTCAGAAATTGCTGATATACATCTTGCGAAGTAGTGTTGCTCATTATCATTTTTATTTCAATGGAAAGGAAAAGACTAGGGAAGTGTAATTGATTTGACATAGATAATTCTGGGCTGAGCATTTTAATATCAACACCATTTTAAGGTGGTTATTAAAATTTCTTTGTCCTCATTGTACAGCTTGCCATTGCTACGTTCTGATATGAGACCATTGTGTTTTGGCCCTTCCTCCAGTGATCTGTGTAATCAATCATTCAGCTAATACCATTAACTTCTCCTAACAGAGATACTGACTGTCAACCTTATTAGGTTAAGAAAGATGTTGGATAGGTGCAATGCTGAGTTTTTCTACTGATTTCTGTGTTATTTTTAAAGACCTTGCAAGTTTCTCAGATCCTCCATTATATCCTTTATCTGTGAACTCTTCAGAAATCCTCACATCACCATGGAAGCTGACCCCTGCCTCTTAACAATGATTTTAAATTAAAAAAATATATATTTTTTTACAGGAGCAGTTAAGCTGCCCCAGTACCTCTATTCATCAAACCACTGACACTAAGAGGCAACCCCACTTATACAAAAGCAGGCTCTACTCTCCTAATAGGACTTTCCTAAATGATCCTGCTTGGAGTGGAAAAAACTTTCCAGCTAGACACATAAAACACTATAATTGAGTGTTGGTTTCATAAATGTTGAGGTCTGAGGTCCAAAATGCATTGTATTGTTGCAAGGCTACAGTAACATCATCCGTGATGTTCAACAGACATTCCCTAAATCCTGTAGGGCTCTGATGAGGAGAGGGGGTTTCAATAAAGTCCCTGTTTAGGGAAGGTTTGCTTTTTAAAGTACAAGGGATAAGGCAAGTTCAGTGGGGCTTTCTAAGCTATTGTCCTTCTGTTCCAGATCCACTCCTCTATGTACAGCTTTGTGTTGCTAGGCTAAAATGCTACAAACTAGATTTCTCCTTTCCTAATTGGCTTTCTATGACATTTTGTTAATAATGGGCTCCAGAGAAGGAGACAGGAGGAGGAAGAAGGAACTTCCTTTCTTTGAGGTTATTGTTCCTATCTGTATCACCTCAGCAATGGAATGGATCCATAGCAATTGATTTTAGCCTCCACACAGATATATACACACACACACATATATATATATATTTTTATTTGTAGACACAAATACATATTTTTTAATATGTAATATATATACTGTAACATACATATTACAGTACACATTTCTGTGTGTGTATATATGTGTGTGTACTGTAATATACATATTACAGTACACATTTCTGTGTGTGTATATATATGTGTGTGTATATACACACACAGAAATGTGTACTGTAATATGTATGTTACAGTATATATATTACATATTTAAAACTGGATCTCTCTCACTATGTTGTAATATGTATGTTACAGTATATATATTACACATTTTAAACTGGGTCTCTCTCACTACGTTGCCCAGGCTGGAGTGCAGTGGCATGATCATAGCACACTGCAACCTTGAACACCTGGGCTCAAGCAATCTTCTGCCTCAGACTCTCCAGTAGCTGGGACTACAGGATCACGCCACTGAACCTGGCTATGCTCCGTATTCTTTAAATCCTCCTAGAACCAGCCTCTCTGGTCTCAAAAGCAGCAACAGTAGCATGGCTCTGTAGGCCAGAGCTCTACATTTCTAGGGCCCTGGCCCTCAGCTTCTAGCTCTGCAACCCCAGCCTCTTCCCTTTGTTCTCTCAGCCCCAGTAGTGGTAGCTGCCTCCTGCATTATTATTTCTGGATGACCTCAGTGACTGACCCATTTTCCTCACTCAGCCTTCCAACACTGATATAACCAACTCCCATAGAAAATTCCCTCTGCTGAAATCTTTATTATATAATTGCTGTTTTCCAGACTAGACCCATCTCAGTGGCAGCATCTTCCACTGTTAACCCCAATCTAGCGAGGGGATCCACCACAGAGCTTTCCAGGGAGGCTGCTATTCCCCTCATTAATATATTTCTTAGTACCTCAGTGAAGAGATTGTCATCTGCACCCCATCAGGAGATATGGTTGGGTATTCATGCCCCCATGTAAATTTACATTCCTAGCTCCCTAAATCTATAGATTGTTTTTTGAGACGGAGTTTCGCTCTTGTCGCCCAGGCTGGAGTGCAATGGCATGATCTCGGCTCACTGCAACCTCCGCCTCCCAGGTTCAAGCGATTCTCCTGCCTCAGCCTCCTGAGTAGCTGGGATTACAGGCATGCACCACCATGCCTGACTAATTTTGTATTTTTGGTAGAGATGGAGTTTATCCATGTTGGTCAGGCTGGTCTTGAACTCCCAACCTCAGGTGATCCTCCCACCTTGGCCTCCCAAAGTGTTAGGATTATAGGAGTGAGCCACTGCACCCAGCCTATGGATTGTTTTTCTACATTACCCCAGGAAGTTCTGGCATCTCAGCTCATTGAATGGAGGCCACCAATAAGTATACATTTAATCAAATCAACTAAGAAAACATTAGAGCCACTTCTAGCTGGATGAGCTAACGTAGTAAGTCCAGACTCTGATAAATGCACCCGAGTTCATACATTTGGCCTGATTTAATGTTATATTTTATCTTCCTTTGGTGCTTCTCACAATAATCCTCAGATTTCTGCCTAAATCAATTAGCAAGATGCTGTCATTCTTTTGGAATAAAAGCTTATTCTTCACTTTTTCCCCCTGGAACATGCTGAAGTCTGACTCTAATTATAGATCTAAAACCCAAAAGCTTCTACTGTCAGAGAGGCCTTGGGTTCAAAGCTTCACAAGGCAGAGAGGCCTTGGGTTCAAGATTTTCAGCTTCATTCACGTCTACCCAGATGTGACCATTCAAATCCAGGGGCCTGCTCACCCACTCAATGTGTTTTCTCATAAGAGTCAAGGCAAGTCTATGAGTTCAACTTATATTGCAATTTTGTAACCCACACAAGTAAATTATGGTTATATTTTTGTATGAGATTGGCCTTGTGACTAAAAAAGACCATGATTTTAGGGCTGCCAAAGAGCCTCTCGGTGCTCTGTTTTAGACTTGAATTTAGAAGTTTAAACCCAAGCTAGTGATTTCCTTTCTGTAATCTCTCCAGTTGGAAGATGTCATCCCACTCCAGTGCTTTGTAGTCATAATTACTACTGCCATTTGGGTAATCAAGGGACAATGACAGTTTATGCCTATTGTCCTTTTCATTTTCTGTGTGAAAAACTATATGGTCCCACAAGGCACTTGATTCCATAGGCACTCAATCAATCACTGGTGACAATTTAATCACTATGCCTCCACATTCAATGGAGCACTAGTGTAGCATTTCCCATTGGATACACCTCAGCCCAGCATTTAAAACCAAGCACATAATCAAATCAATCTCCAAATCTCCATCCCTGAGGGTCTATTTCCTGGTATCAAGTACTGTAACAGGCACAGTTGGGAAAACAGAAACCACGCAAGGTATTTCAACAGAAGAAATTTATACAGGGAATTGGGTGTTGGAGGGCAGAATTAGCAAAGGAGGAACATTAGTGTAATCCAGAGCTAAAAACAGCAGCGAGCAGCACCACCTCTAAAGCTGGAGGATTCAAAGGAAAGGCATTGAGATGATCAGAACCGAGAAGGTTCTGATCTAACCTAGAGGACAGGCCCTGCAGAGCTGGAGTTCAGGTCTCTGAGGAGTGGTTGCTATTAGGCTTTCTGCAGTATCTGCAGTTATTCTTAGAGTTTCCATGTTTTTGTTGATTTTGGCAGTTTTGAGGAGTATTGGTTGGGTGTTTTGTAGGACACCCTCTATTGGTATTTGTCTGATGTTTTCCTCATGATTAGACTGGGCTTATGGATTTTACAGAGAAAAAAATACAGAGATAAAGTGTGATCTTAGCCATAACTTATCAAGAGTACATACTGTCAGCATGAAGTTGGGCTTGCTCCCCTGGCTGAAATAGTATTTGTCAGATTTCTCCACCATTAAGTTATTCTTTCCCTTTCATTTCCATACTGTATTCTTTGGAAGCAACGTCATTGCACATAGCTCACACTTCAGAAACGTGGAGTTAATACTGTACATTCTAGAGGGTGGAGTATCTGCAAAAAACTGTTTGGAATTATTCTGCAAGGAAGATTTGTGTCCCCCACCCTTTATTTATCCAACCATTTATATCAGTACCAACTCATGGATATTTGTTATACTTTGGGTTATAATCTAATACTATTTCACTGGTTTTGTTGCTCAAATTGTTCCAGCTTTGGCCTTTGGGAACAGTTTCAGTTGGTTCCTGTATCTCTTTAACATACTCCAACAATGTATGGGTGTTTTGTTTGTTTTTGTTTTTGAGCACTTCCTTACTTTTGGAGATTACAAAATACTCCCAGCTCATATATTTCCTGCCTCAGTCCTAGGATCAGCCATTTCTCCAAGATGCATTAGAGTCTTTTAAAAACTGAGTTATTTAGGAATATTCAGGAGGAAAAAAAAAACCTGAGTTCTGCAGCACTGCATTGACTTGGCATGATGCTTTGGGTCCAGATGGCTGAAGAAAGGCTATTGGACTGGACACGTGGTATTTATAAAGCCTTTCAACCTAAGCACTTTGAAGATAGGGTAGAGGACATGGGTATGCTAACAAAACTATTCAGAATGAGTGACAGAGGGGAAGAGCAGCTGAAATTGTTTGGAGACAAGAGTGTCTGTTAGCAAAAGGGAAACTTTCATAGTCATCAATATCATACACTTTAACACAGCCATACAAACGGTTCCTACTTTAGACTTTTAATTTTTTTCCAAAGCCATCATATCTTAACAGGTTAAAGAAGTTATTCAAAATACAGCTATAAAAGGCCAGGCTCGGTGGCTCACGCCTGTAATCCCAGCACTTTGGAAGGCTGAGGCAAACGGATCACCTGAGGTTGGGAGTTTGAGACCAGCCTGACCAAAATGGAGAAACCCTGTCTCTACTAAAAATATAAAAAATTAGCCGTGCATGGTGGCACATGCCTGTAATCCCAGCTACTCAGGAAGCTGAGGCAGGAGAATTGCTTGAACCTCGGAGGCGGAGGTTGTGGTGAGCCGAGATGGTGCCATTGCACTCCATTCTGGGCAACAAGAGTGAAACTCCATCTCAAAAAAAAAAACAACAGTGCAGCTATACACCTGTGCCCCATTACTTATAGCACACTAGGAATGATTACTTTTTACAAATTCTGTAATTAGCTAGTAACTAGCACAATTATATTGCTTCATCTCTTTTGTGCTAAAAATATTAACTTGCTAATGATAAGCATTTACAAATGAACTACAATACTAACCTACTTTGGTTTCTTTTCTTTTCTTTCCTTTTCTCTTCTTTTCTTTTTTGAGATGGAGTTTTGCTCTTGTTGCCCAAGCTGGAGTGCAGTGGCACCATCTCAGCTCACTGCAACCTCTGCCTCCCGGGTTCAAGCGATTCTCCTGCCTCAGCTTCCTGAGTAGCTGGGATTACAGGTGTCTACCACCAGGCCAGCTAATTTTTTGTATTTTTAGTAAAAACGGTGTTTCACCATGTTAGCCAGGCTGGTCTCGAACTCCTGACCTCAGGTGATCCGCCCGCTTCGGCCCCCCCAATTGCTGGGATTACAGGCATTAGCCACCACACCTGGCTAGTGTTTTCTCATTTAAAAATTACTGGGAGACTCAAAAAACAGAGGTGGCCCAGGCCTCTTTAGGCCACAGAGGCCCTTGGATATAGATTTCTCCTTTCTTCTGACAAGTGGTTTGCTTAAATCTGTACAGATGAGAACACAATTATTGTAAAATAGGAAAACCCACGTTGGTTTTGTACATTCATGTTTACTCTGTAAAGGGCAGCGCTCGTGTATCTTCAGCTGTATCTTGAAAGCTTTTCCGTCTCAGAAGCTTGTTTGCATTAAACATGAGGCACCGCTAAGTGCTGTTGCCACCGGGGACTGCAGGCCAGGACGGGCTCAGTTCCGAGGGGCGGAAGGGCCCTGGCGGAGGCAGCGCTGTGCTGTGGGAGGACTGCTGTGGATTCTGACTGCAGACAGGTCTGATTTGGATGTTTTTCTTTACTTAAGCGATTGATCGTTTCTCCTTGCCATCCTGTGAGGAGTGAGGACATGCCTTGGATCTGTGAGGGAGGAGAAAACTCCTCCTCTAAGAAAAGAGAAGTGAAGAAATACGAAGCTAGGATGGTGGAGAAGAAAGGAACATGAAAAGCTCTAGAAGGAAGAAAGGCGCCTGAGGAGGAAGCAGAGGAGACTCTGGGCCCCACCCTCCCGCTCAGCAGCGCTTTGCCTTGGTGGCTCCCACTGCCATCCTGCCTCTTCTCCCCTCTCTACCTTCTCTTCCTTCCTACATTCCCACCTGACTCCAACCCTTTCCCCAGGGAGAACAGAAGGTCCCCAGGGAGAACAGAAGGTCCCCAGGGAGCGTTGTGGGCCAGGGATGCAGGTCCACCTCATCTCTGGTCCTGCTCAGACCTTTGGCAAGCCTCCTAATACAGGATTTGGCTTGTTTCTGTGACAGCTCCCCCCAACCGCCCGGAACCGGGTACTGCAATCCAGGCTCCATCACTGCACAGCTCTGGTGCTTTAGGTACCTCACGTCACCTTCCCTGGCCTCAGTTACCTCATCTGTAAAATGGGGATGGTACCTTCTACCGCAGAGCATTGTTGTAAGGACTGAATGAGACCACAATCTGCTACCAGGTAGGTGCTGATGCATAGCAGGCCTTGCCACTGCTTCTCAGAACCCTCTCGGATTCCTAGGCATCTTGAATCAGAATTGATAGGAATGGGTTCTGCCAGGAGCTTTCTGGACAAGCTTCCCAGGGGGCTCAGATGGACTACCAAGCTTTCTTTACAGAGATGAGTCTCTTCTCACCTGCCGGCTCCTGGGGCCAGGGCTCAGCATGGCCCCCTGGCCCTGTCCGCTGGTGAACTTCTCCTCTGCTGTCCCTCCCCACAGTGCACCCTACTCCCCTCGGATTTGGCCCCCCACACAAGGGAAGGAAGGTGCTAAACTGAATGTTTCGAATGTTTTGCTATGTATTTACACTCTCCCTCCCTCCCATACCCTATAGCTATTGACATGCTTTTGGTTTTTTTTTCTGTTAAGTTACCAGAATAATTCTAGTTTTGCTAAGCCTTCCCAGTATTGATGAGCAATTCTGCAGCTTTGACCTGGAACTGTTACTTCTGACAGTTAAGAACACGTCTGAAGCTTTGTTCCGGTTTATGCCTCCAAGCGTGTTGCCGACACATCCAGGCAAGGACAAACGTGCAACGAACTCGAGGGAGCTTCCAAAGGCTGAAACGGGGTCAGAGCACCCCTGTTCCTAGAGGAACAATCAATAAGAAGCAAGAGGAGACCCAGGCCTCTCAACAGTTCCCGAGTGCTGTCACTGGAGGGCGATGTCTCCAAACAGTCTCTTTCCCCAACGGGAACAGCGCTGCCGGGGTCAAGCAGGAGTTTCCAAATTCATTCAATTAATAGTAGGGTAATTGGAGCCCATGAAGCTTCTTCAGAAATCCTGCAAAATGTGGATACACTATTGAGCTGGAGACAACAAAATTACTCAATATAGAATTTTGCATTCAATCAATTATACTGTCGGTATAATTATATAATTATAATTATATATAATTTTCAATCCTGGCTGAAGATTAGAGTCACCCAGAAAGGTTTAAAAACCATAGCAGTGGGGGCCCCACAAAAGGCCAGTTAAATACGTCAGAATCTGGAAGATGGAGCAGGGGAATTTGTATATTTTTAAAGCTCCCTGGTGATTCTAATGTTCATGCTACAAAATTCTAATTGTGACATTGGTGGCAGGCAGCAAGGGAAAATTTATGGGAGAAAAATTTAATTTTAGGCAATTCTATCATGTTTTCTCCTGCAAATTGGTAGAACTGCTTAGCCTAGTCCTGGAAGGGATCAGTGGTTGAGAATTTCTGCATGAAGTCATCTTGCCTCTGGAAGCCCATTTCAAATAATTACACCCTTAGAGAGCTAGCAAGTTGTTAACACCTGTGTGTGAATTATTTTATCATCAGCTATCAAGATAGCTAGGATTCTGAGAAAATTGAGACCAGAGAAGCACAATTTTTTAAAGACAAGAGAGAAGAAAATTTCCATTGGCTTCTTCCCCCCACTCCCACCCCTGCCCTCAATATATAGACTTCTCTTTACAAGTCAGAAAGTATTAAAAATGAAAGAAAATCATCTACAATCCTTCTATTTCTATTCACATTTGTATGTATTTCCTTTCCAGTATTTCATGCCTATATATTTTTAATCTGTGAGGTCTACATAATTTTGTCTTAACCCTTTTACCTTAACATTATAATGTTTTCTTAGGGCTTTGAAAAAATTTTAGAAGCATTATGAATGGCTGCCTGGAATCATATTTTGTGAACACACTTCAAGTCACAACTACAGTGGAACACAGAGGATCAGTTTCATGCCCACTGGCCAATAACTCACTGAACTCCCTGGCGAAGCTTAAGTTGGGTGTCCTCACCTAGTCCAACCAACTGAGGCTAAGAGGAGTGGGGGCAAAGTCACTCGTAGAAGCTGCTGAGAGCCCACTTTTATATCTTTGTGGATGATGGTGGGAATCAGGATAGATAAGTCTAGAAAAGAGAAGCCTTGGCTGGGCGAGGTGGCTCAGACCTATAATACCAGCACTTTGGTAAGCTGAGGCAGGTGGATCATCTGAGGTCAGGAGTTCAAGAGCAGCCTGGCCAACATGGCGAAACCCCATCTCTACTAAAAATTTAAAAATTAGCCAGGTGTGATGGCAGGTGCCTGTAATACCAGCTACTCAGGAGGCTGAGGCAGAGAGAATTGCTTGAACCTGGGAGGCAGAGGTTGCAGTGAGCTGAAATCGTGCCACTGCACTCCAGCCTGGGTAATAGAGCAAGACTCCATCTCAAAACAAACAACCAAAAACAGAAGCCCTGGTGGGTGACTCATAGGTGTCCCCTACAACCTGTTCTTTCCTAACTCTTTCTTGGCTTTTACATAGGACACACTATGTTAGGAGCTCTGTGGGGATCAGGGGCAACACAAAGGAGCTAAGAATCCAAATGAGGAAACACACATGAAATGAGAAGTTAAATAATAGTAACATTTGCTACATTTTTACAGAGCAGATATTATTATGTGCCAGGTTCTAATTATGTACATTTTCACAGAGCAGATGTTATTATGTGCCAGGTTTATTATTTCATTTACTCTTCAGAATCATTCTATAAGCAAGCTACCAATATTCCAAATTTACAGACAAGAAAACTGAGGCTGAGAGAAGTCAAGTCACAGTTGTTAAAGGTAACCAGAATTTGAACTCAAGCAGCCGAAGCCCTCACTATTTCTACAGCGCTGGGCAATCTCCCATGACTGCATCGTGATCTGATCTTTTTTTTTTAATATATATATTTTATTGCACTTTAGGTTCTAGGGTACATGTGCAGATCATGCAGGATTGTTGCATAGGTACAAACATGGCAATGTGGTTTGCTGCCTCCATCCCCCCCGTCACCTATATCTGGCATTTCTCTCCATGTTATCCCTCCCCAACCTCCCTACCACCCCACCACTGTCCCTCCCCTGTTTCCCCCAAACAGACCCCAGTGTGTGATGCTCCCCTCACTGTGTCCATGTGCTCTCATTGTTCAACACCTGCCTATGAGTGAGAACATGCAGTATTTGATTTTCTGTTCTTGTGTCAGTTTGCTGAGACCTTAATGGAGAAACAGACTCTCAGAATATTGGACATCATCTTACAGTGTCTCAAAAAAAAAAAAAATCCAGCACATCCTTTAATCCCTATTTTACCTCCATCCCTTGGGACTTGGCTTAGGTAAGCCCCAAAATTAAGTTAGAGAAAGGAACAGATCTCATCTACAAAATGCAATTATACCACGGCCAGATGAATAAATCCATATGAATACTGAAATACACACATGCCCTGAGCACTAATACTTTTCAAGAAAGGTAATGATGCAGGGGAAAAAAATGTCTCTGAAATAGAGCATTTTGTAGGGGTTCCCAAATTCCTGCATGTTCAATCTCCGGGAAGTGGCATTCCCCTTTCTTGCAATAACAGACGGTTGCTCATATGCTTTATAAGGAGCAGCGGGCATGGTCAACTGCAGGGCTTTGGTTTTGCAGAGTGAAGGGTTTATTTTTGTTTGTTTGTTTTGTTTGGTATTTCAGACAGGGTCTCGTTCTGTCACCCAGGCTGGAGTGCAGTGGTGAGATCTCGGCTCACTGCAACCTCCACCTCCCGGGGCTTAAGTGATTGTCCTGCCTCAGCCACCAGAGTAGCTGGGATTACAGGCGTGCACCACCACACCTGGCTAATTTTTGTATCTTTAGTAGAGACAGGGTTTCACCATATTGGTCAGGCTGGTCTCCAACTTCTGGCCACATGTGATCCCCCTGCCTTGGCCTCCCAAAGTGCTGGGATTACAGACGTGAGCCACTGCACCCAGCCTGAAGGGTTTTTAACAGTTAATATTAAGATGTAACTCACATACTATACAATTCACCCGTTGAAAGTGTATGGTTCAATAGCTTTTAATATATTCACAGAGCTGTGCTTTCATCTCTATAATTTTAGAACATTTTCATTAACCCCAAAAGAAGCCCTGCTTCCCTTAGTCCTCACTCCAATCCACCCACCCCAACCTCCAGCCTTAGGCAAGCCCAAATTTACTTCCTGTCTCTATAGATTTGTCTGTTCTGGGCATTTCATATGAATGGAATCATGTACTATGTGATCATAGAGTGAAGTATGTGAGTTTGGAGCAAGAGCTAATTGGTTACAGGCATCAGAGGAAAGGCTGAGAGTACCACTATTGTCTTCCCCGCTGAACGCCTGGTGTCACCCCTCTAAATAAGTGTTGAATACATATTTAAAGATATTGGCTTGTAGCTGGGCATGGTGGTGTGAACCTATAGTCCCAGCTATTTGGGAGGCTGAAGTGGGAAAATCCCCTGAGCCCAGGAGCTCAAGTCCAGCCTGGGCACACCGTGAGAGCCTCCTGTGTCTAAAAATAAAAAAGAATATTGGCTTGAAGGAAGCTAAATGATCAGTCTTCCTGTAGGTCCAGACTTGGATTACGCCAGGCAATCAGCAAAAGTCTTCAAGCACTGACCCACTAAGGATAAGGTCCCAACCAATTTTCTCCGTTTCTAGATGGGCAGTTGAGTTATTTGAGGGGCTTGTTAAAAACACAGATTCCTGGCTGGGCACAGTGGCTCATGCCTGTAATCCCAGCACTTTGGGAGGCTGAGGTGGGGCGGATCACCTGAGGTCAGGAGTTTGACACTAGCCTGGCCAACACGGCAAAATCCTGTCTCTGCTAGAAATACAAAAATTAGCTGGGCATGGTGGCAGGCACCTGTAATCCCAGCTACTCAGGATGCTGAGGCAGGAGTATCACTTGTATCTGGGAGGTGGAGGTTGCAGTGAGCTGAGATCACACCATTGCACTCCAGCCTGGGCAACAGCGTGAGACTCTGTCTCCAAAAAAAAAAAAAAAAAAAAACCCACAGATTCCTGGGACCCTTCCTAGGAATTCAATATGTGTTGCACGGGAGGCAGATATCCATATTTTAAGGAAGCACTCCTAGTGATTCTGATGCTCTGGAGCATGAGACAGGCATTTGGAAACTACCACACACGGATCCACTTCAGAGATGAGACAAAGGCTTCCTTTGTTTCCACATTTCCCTATCAGTCCAAATTCCTTGTAGAAGCAGCAATAGGGACCTTCCCTCCTTACAAGTCCATCTCAATGATTATACCGAAATTCCATTTTACAGAGGCCAAGGGTAACTTTCCAGCATAAACATAACAGAAAGCCTTGGAGACAACGTCAAACTGCCGACCTGCTGGGCCTTATTTGCTGTATGAATCTGGGACTTCAGACAATCACTGTGCCTGAACTAACGAGGGGGCTGGGTGAATTAAACATGCCTGCATGTTCTCCCAGCTCCCCTTTCTGGGTCTGAAAATTTATCTCTTCGCAGTGAGCGGAAATATTTTCCTTAGCTGAGTCCCCTGTTTTATGCCTTTGATTTACAGAAGCTTCTCAACAAATAAACACAAGCTGACTGCCAGGTCACAGCCTCTTGGAGAGCTTTCCAAAAGCCTTCAAGAGTAAGGGGGATAAACTGGAACAATATTTGGAAAATAATCTCAGTTGTTTATCACTTTCAGAGGGCTGAGATGTCAATTGGATCTTGGCCCCTCACCGTCACCCTATGGGGCAGACAGGGCTTTATTAGCTGCTTTCTGCAGATAAAGAGAGGAGACTCAGAGAAGCTAAGAGGGTTTCCCAAGATGCCCTAGGTGGGCAGTGGGAGCCTCATCCCGGACCTTCGTTCCGGATTTCTAAGGATCTGGGCTTGCTGTGTTGCCTAACAGTCATAAATATTTTAGAGAAGCCTGCTGGGATGTAAGGAACTTCAGAGATTTAGCCCCCACCATTTAGCCACAGAGCCTGTGTTTATGGAGCCACTAATTCATTCTGACAGTGCCTGATCACCCGCAGAGCCTCAGCAGGAAGATCTCCACATTTCAAGGATAGCTAGCCCAGGAGTTCTCCCCAAATGCCCATTCTAGGGCATCTCAGATCTCTGCTAGACTTGCTCTCCCCATCATCAATTTCTCCTGGAAAAAACAAACATGACCTGGTTTATTTGTAAGCCCACGTGGCCAATCCATTTCCAAGACAGTCAAGACTCGGTCATTAAATCATACTCGTGTGTGTGTGTGTGCGCGCGCGTGCGTGTGTGCGTGTGCGTGCGTGTGTGTGCTTTGTTTGTAATGACTTCCGTTTAAGAAGGCTGCTTTTGGATCTTCCTGTTTGGCCTGAGTGTGGGACACAAGCTAGGGCTGTGTGCCACTGTGAGCACATGTCTGCTCACTCACGGACAGAAGAGAAGTTCGAGGGCTTTTCTGGGAGCAGCTTCAGCTGGATGGTGACTGTTCCTCACCTTCCAGAAGCTGAGGGAGCTTCAGCAGCCACCTCAGGCAGGCACCTCTCAGTGAAGAATGAGACAGCCTGTCCTCACACGTTTCCACTGTGTCTCCAGCCACAGGAGGCTCTTGGGGCTGGAGAGCCCATGTGTGTCATGCTCTGCGCCTCTGTGATTTTCCCCTACCCGCATCACAGCCCACATGGGACATACTCCAGTGCTCACCGACGGATGAGAATACAGGCTCTGAGAGAGGAGACAGCTGCTAGAGAAATCCTACTGGTGCAATGAGGACTACAAAGGACACGCCAAGAAGTGCTAGGCAGTGTTTGAAAGGAAGGTTTGGTCTGGGGGGTCAGAAAACACCTCGTGAGGTTGGGCAAGGTGGCTTGCACCTGTCATCCCAACACTTTGCGAGGTAGAGGCAGGCGGATTACTTGAGGTCAGGAATTGGAAACCAGCCTGGCCAACGTAGTGAAACCCTGTCTCTACTAAAAACACAAAAATATTAGCCAGGCATGGTGGTGTGCACCTGTAGTCCCAGCTACTTGGGAGGCTGAGGCAGGAGAATCGCTTGAACCCAGGAGGCAGAGGGTGCAGTGAGCCAAAATTGTGCCACTGCACTACATTCTGGGTGACAGAATGAGACTCTGTCAAAGAAAGAAAGAAAAGAAGGAAGGAGGGAGGGAAAGAAGGAAGGAGGGAGGGAGAGAAGGAAGGAAGGAGGAAAGGAAGGAAGGAAGGAGGGAGGGAGGAGGGTGGGAAGGAAGGAAGGAAGGGAGAGAAAGAAAGAGAGAGAGAAAGAAGGAAGGTGGAAGGAAGGAAGGAGAGAGAAAGAAGAAAAGAGAAAGAGAGAGAAGAAAGGAAAGAGAGAAAGGAAGGAAGAAAGAAAGAGAAAGAAAGAAAAAAGAAAGAAAGAAAAGGAGGGAGGGAAGGAAGGAAGGAGGGAGGGGAGGAGGGTGGGAAGGAAGCAAGGAAGGGAGAGAAAGAAAGAGAGAGAGAAAGAGAGAAGGAAGGAGGAAGGAAGGAAGGAGAGAGAGAGAAAGAAGAAAGAAAGAGAAAGAGAAGGAAGGAAAGAGAGAGAGAAAGGAAGGAAGGAAGGAAGAAAGAAAAAGAAGGAAAGAAAGAAAGGAAGAAAGAAAAAGAGAAGAAAGAAAACACCTGGTGAGCAGCAAGTCCTTTTCCAGCTGGATGCAGAAGGATGACTAAGGGTTAATGAAGGTGCAAGGCAGTGCCAGGCAGGAAAGAGCAGCCAGGAGATGGGCTGGGACTGGCGAAAGGCTTGTGACATTGGGCAGTTAAAGAGCGCCAGCGTGATATGGGTAGAAGGAGAAGTTATCAGGAAAGGAGGGCAGAAGCCAGACTGGGGGAGGCCTTAGAGGACGAAGATTTAGAGGATGAAGATTTTGGACCTTTTTGTGACATTATAGCATTAGTTTTTCAGATGAAACCTGGATAGCAGGACCTTATATCACACTGTTCCTGTGAGGAAATATTCCAGGTTTCACATGGCTGCTTTCCAAGGGACTTTGGGAGCACATCAGCCGATTCATAGGCTGAAGAGTGGCTCTGTTGGTTGTCACTTCTCCTCTTCTTATATCTACCTGTCTTCTCTTCCTATCCACATTGTACATTCTTTGAGCTCAAAGACACCATGCTTTGTAGAACATCCTCCCCTCACAACCCACTCCCCCACAGCCTTCATTATTTACTATTAAATAATTTTTGATAAGAAGGAGGGCATAAAAAAGATAAGGCATCTGTCTAATGGGTCTATACTGGATGAAAATAAAAGCAACATTCTATCCAAGCTTGACATGATATACGAGAGTTTTTTTTGTTGTTGTTGTTGTTTGAGGTGAAGTCTCACTCTCGCCCAGGCTGGAGTGCAGTGGCACTATCTCGGCTCACTGCAAACTCTGCCTCCCAGGTTCAAACGATTCTCCTGTCTCAGCCTCCCAAGTAGCCGGGACTACAGGCGTGCGCCATCACATCTGGCTAATTTTTTGTATTTTCAGTAGAGATGGGGTTTTACCACGTTGGCCAGGCTGATCTCAAACTCCTGATCTCAGGTGATCCACCTACCTCAGCCTCCCAGAGTGCTGGGATTACGGGCATGAGCCACCATGCCCAGTCAATATACAAGAGATTTTCTTAAACTGCAGGATCAAATCATGCTTCCCTTAGAAAAGGTGTGACCAGATAGTAAAGAGACTGGTTTCCATCCTCCAAACACAAAGACCCATCTGATTACAGTGACATCACATATAGAGTAATACATCTATTTCACTATGTAATATGCCAAGAATGAGTTCACGACCTGCCTATCACTGAAATTGCAGTGGGGGTTCATAGGCATGTTAGGTTGCAAGAGTCAGAAACTCAACTTGAATTAGTTTAATAAAAAAGTGAATTTCTGGGAAGGATCTGGTATAAGGAGGAGGATGAGGGAGATGGGATGTGTATAAACATAGTCCCAACATGATTAGAATGTGCCTTTCCCAGGAGAAAGATCTCTGAACAAAAAATCAATGTCAATGTCAACTAGTAGGCATCTACTATTTAGGCTTTGAGACTTGTTTCTATAATGTTATTAGAAGAACACAGTGTGGTAAAATGAAAGTCACTTTTTGGGGTCAGACAAAACTGAGTTTAAACTACTGATCTGCCACGGACTAGTGCTAAGAACTTAGCAAATCACTTAAATTTTCTGAACCTCTTCTCAGCCAGGAAAATTACCATTTAAGGATTTAATGAGAGCGTGTATAAAAGAAAATAGCTCTGTGCCAGACACTCACTAAGAGCTTAATAAACCTTACCCTCATCCTTCTCTTCATTTGTCAGGGAATGAGGATTAACTACCTCTATTAAATGAGCCAATATATGTAGAGTACTAGGATAGTACCTGATTCAGGATAAGATTGTAATCAAGGTTAGCTGCTATTATCATCACTTTGATAATATTTCTATTTCCCTATAAGAATACCCCTAAATGAATCCAATGGCTTCCCATACTCCCCACCTTCCTAGGGGAGAAAAATATTTTTAAAAGATGACCCTGCCCAGTGAGGTGGCTCATGCTTGTAATCCCAGCACTTTGGGGGCTGAGGCGGGTGGATCACCTGAAGTCAGGAGTTTGAGAACACCCTGACCAACATGGTGAAACCCCATCTCTACCAAAAATAAAAAAATTAGCTGGGCATGATGGTGAGCACCTGTAATCCTAGCTACTCAGGAGGCTGAGGCAGGAGAATCGCTTGAAGTAAGGAGGCAGAGGTTGCAGTGAGCAGAGATTGTGCTATTGCCCTCCAGCCTGGGCAACAAGAGTGAAAATCCATCTAAACAAAAAAAAAATGACACTTTTCTCTATTCCATTTTCATTTTAATGCTGGGAATTGTTTTTGCTCTGCAGCACCCAAGAAGCTCTGGACACTTAGTCAATATTAATTAATGATACTGGTGTTGGTGTGCCAGGTCTTTGCACTAAACATTTTTAAGCCAACTTTGTTGAATTAAGGTAGAATTAAGTAGCTGTGCCGCAATCCTGTCTCAGCTGTAATCACCATTTGCTTTGTTCATATTTCCCATGCTATTCACCCCATCTAATCAGTCCAGTTTTATTGCTTTTATGTAGATTGTATTGACGCATCTGCTGAAGCTCCTGCAGGAATAATTATCTCTCATTTTTCTCTTCTGTGGCGGTGGGTATCGGAAGACCCTGTCTCTCCCTCAGCTAGAACCTGAGTATAACTTGGTGTGAAGAGAGTGTAGAGACAGGAACAGGCTTTGCAACCATGGTGAGTTATGAATCTCAGGGCTTTGTTTACCCTGAGAGTTTACCTAGGTTGAGGCTGTCAAAGAAAACTTTCCTTTAACATAAAAGGATGACATGGACATGGCTCCCTTAAAGGGCTTCTCAAGTAGAAGGTCACAACGTCTTGATGGCAGTGGCATGGAATAGAGCATCTTAGTATGTCCTCTAGTACCTAATTTAGTGTCTTGATCAAATAACAACACAATAACAGCAGGAAAAGGAGGAATTAACACTTACTAAGGGCCAGGCATTATTCTAAGCACATCTCATAAATTATTTACGTTCAGAACAACTCTATGAGATGGTTACTATTATTATCCCCATTTTACAGATGAGGAAACTAAAACACCATGTATTAAGTAACTTGCCAAAGGCCACCCAATTATTATGTGGTGGATGTGGCTCTCAAACAAAAGCAGTGCACTTTGGAGTCCATGATAGTGGATGTGGGGTAAATATTTATTTGGCTCTATTTTTTATTTTGTTTTTTATCTGTAGAGTGTCTTTTAAAATTTTCTCTGAAAGAAAAAAACAGAAACAGTCTACAGTGGGCCAAATATGGTTTTAGATGTTAACGCATGCTTTATTTTATTTAATTTTCAAAGAACTCTGCAAAGTAGATACTATTTTGCTTTTTTTGTTTTTTTGGTTTTGAGTTTTTTTGAGATGGAGTCTCGCTTGGTCTCCCCTGCTGGAGTGCAGTGATGCAATCTCAGCTCACTGAAACCTCCACCCCGCCTCCGCAGGGTTCAAGTGATTCTCCTGCTTCAGCTTCCCAAGTAGCTGGGATTACAGGTGCCCACCACCATGCCCAGCTAATTTTTGTATTTTTAGTAGAGATGGTGTTTTGCCATGTTGACCAGGCTGGTCTTGAACTCCTGACCTCAGGTAATCTACCCACCTCGGCCACCCAAAGTGCTGGGATTATAGGTGTGAGCCACTGCGCTTGAGCTTTTTTTTTTTTTTGTCTTGTTGGTTTTTTTTTTTTTTTTTTAATCCTCCTGCCACAGCCTCCCAAGTAGCTGGGATTACACTCGCAAGCCACCCTGCCTGGCTCTATTTTCTCTGTTCTTACGGATGAAGGCTCAGGATCAGAGAAGTTAAGGAGTTTCATGAGATTACACACCTAGTGAAGAAGGTGGGAGTTGAAATATCATGTCTGTCCGACTCAAAGGCCGTAATTCCATGCATTTCCTACCACTGCCAGCTTTGCCCCAGGGATGGAAAACATTGAGTCATTTTCTGCAAAGTTTTCACAACACTTTCCTTTTGTGGTATATTCACCAGACTACGCAGATCTATTATCCAGGTGCACATTGCTACAATTACTGTACGGGGACAGTTCCATCCAAAAGACCCAGAAGCCTCTTTTCTAACACTAGACAGGCAGCTCCATTCCAAGATGGAGCACAATTTTAGCCATAAGTAACAATACCCATCATTATAACACCTTATATTTTTACATATATATTTGCATTTATAATTTCATGAATAATAAGCACCTTACATTTTTATGATGCTATGTGGCTGACACTCTTCCAAGCATTTCATGTATATTCAATCACCGAATTCTTACAAAAACCCTATGAGGGAGGTCTATTTTTGCTTCTGTTTTTAGATTGGGAAACTGAGGCACAAACAATTTGCCAAAGGTTACCCAACTAGGAAGTGGTGGAAGGAGATCTGACCCTAGGCAGTGTGGCTGTGAAGTCTGTGCACTCAGCTGTGGCCTACATTGCCTCTCATTAGCTAATTATTTGGGAAACGTTAGTTCTGTTCCTCTCTCCATACATTAAGCAATGGAGATTAATATGAGAATTAGCGACGTGTATTGTATCACCTGATATGTACTGAATGATTTAAATATTTCTTTATAGGGTGTGTACATATACAAGGCATTGTGCAAGGCTGTCAGAATGCCACACCTGCCTTCAAGGAGCTGAAATCAGCAAACCAGCAAATACACCACCATGTGATAAAGAATTGATATAGGAAATGGTGGCTATTCTCACCATCTATTCTCTGTATCTCTCTGTCAAACTCAAGGCCCACAGAGAATGGCCAGGGCTTTCTTGCCCTCTGACTTCTGTTTAGGTGCAGCCTATGGGCAGATATTGGAGGGAGGAGAAAGGAGAGGGAAGGCAGGGTATTCATTCCCCAGCCCCAGCCCTGCCTTCCTCAGTCTAGCGGTGTTGATGATCCTCTCTGGCTATGAGTTCGGCTGGATGATTCTGCTTCCACGGCCCCAGCTCTCGAGAGGGTGCCAGTTATACCACTCTCTCCATTTGCTTCTTCAGGCTTAGGGATATGAATGACTTCTCAATTTTTCTGGTTCCCAGATGCCTCAGCATTTTTTTGTAGGTTTCTATGACTCCGAGTGTACCATTTGCTTCCTGTGGAGCCCCTGAGTGGTATAAGAAGTAAGCAGAGGAGATCATAAGGGGAGCATTCAGGAAAGATCCCTAATCTAGGCTTGGAGGGAGACGAGAGGCTCCTCAAAAGAAGTGAAATCTATAACTCCTAAAGGGTGATCAGGAATTATTCAGTTTGGGGAAGTGGAGGTAGGAAGAATATGCTAAAAAGAGAGAATGATGAGTGGAAAGATATGAAGCAAGAGCATAGATGTTCCTGAGAACTACAAAGTGCCCATAAGATACCGCTCAAGGTAGAGAGCAGTGAAGAAGCTTAAGTAAGCACCTCCAGATCATGAAGGTGGAACTTTTCTTTTTTTTATTTGTTTATTTTTATTTTTTTGAGACAGGGTCTCACTCTGTCACCCAGGCTGGAGTGCAATGGTGCAATCTTAGCTCACTGCAACCTCTGCCTCCCAGGTTCAACCAATTCTCATGCCTCAGTCTCCCAAGTAGCTGGGATTACAAGCACACCTGCCACCATGCCCAGCTAATTTTTGTATTTTTAGTAGATATGGCATTTCACTATGTTGGCCAGGCTGGTCTTGAACCCCTGACCTCAAGTGATCTGCCCACCTTGGCCTCTCAAAGTGCTGAGATTACAGGTGTGAGCCACTTTGCCCTGCCAAAAGTTGAACTTTTGAAGCTTTTTTGAAGTTTGCTGATGAGGTTTTGCGATAGCTTATCATGTAATATTCCCTTTGATTTCCTTATGAAGCATTCAGTGAAATCTTTATTGCTTACCAAAAGTTCTGAAGTTGGGTTTCAGAGTGGTCAAGATGAAATGCTGAGTCTGCTCTCAAGGAGCTCACGGAGGTAATTTAGCAATAGGCTTGAGATTGCGCTGTCAGCTTTTGAAGTTTTGAGGCCACCCGCATCATTGCTAATGTGTGCTGTGTGGGTGGAGAATGGAGGAGGCCAAAATACTTTAGAACAAATAGTTTGGAGACAGAGAATCAGTGAAGAAAAGTTGAGAGGAGAAGGCAGCTAGAACTCAAACGTCATAAAAGAAGGCTTGCTCTCTGCTTCTGCATAATCCTTAGTAAAATATGCCTGGGTTACTGGCAAATGCTATTTATAAAAATAACACTGAGTTCTGATTAGGAGACGTGACACAGGCACTCTCTCTCTCTGCTCCTTCATTCTTGTCTCTTTTTGTGGTTCTAGATATTAAGCTCCACCCTTGTTGGTGCCTGTGTCACCCCTACAGACGCCTTGCTCTGTCAGTTATCGTCATAGCTTGTGGGTCAACACCCCCGAGGCTGCCCTTTCCACACTGCTAGTCATTACATTCATCATGGCCTCCTGGCTTCTGATGGTTAAGCCACCTTGCCTCTATTACTTCAGGGCTCCATCATCCCTATCCACATTAACAAGCTCAACTCAGACCATCTTCTCTATGGCTGACCCTGACCTGCCGTGGAGCACCACCACGAATGGATTAGCAGTGCTGAAAGGATCACCAGCACATTCCAATGGCCTGGGTGAAGGGTGTGTCCTTTGGGCCCTCCAGGGGTTGGTCCTTTGGGCCCTCCAGGGGTTGTTCCTCTGGTGGATCTTCCAGCCTGACATGAAATAGCCATCCAAGCATCCTGTCCGCCTTAGCCTCTGTCCCTTAGCATTCTCCCTCAAGCATCTTCAGGGCACCTTGGGCATGTCCACTTGCCTCAGTGTTGGTCATTGCTTTGCCAGGTTTCTAAAAGCCACCCCCGCAGTGACCTTGCCCCATCTCTGGAGGCTGTCTGTACTTGGTCTCAATCTCTTGATTGCATGTATATTTTCTTTTCTTTCTTTCTTTCTTCTTCTTTTTTTTTTTTTTCCTGAGACACAGTTTCACTCTGTTGCCCAGGCTGGAGTGCGGTGGCATGATCTCAGCTCACTGCAACCTCTGCCTCCCAGGTTCAAGAAATTCTTGTGCCTCAGCCTCCCAAGTAGCTGGGATTACAGGCGCACCACCACACCCAGCTAATTTTTGTATTTTTAGAGACATATTTTAGAGTATTGTATTTTAGAGACAGGGCTTTGCCATGTTGGCCAGACCAGTTTCAAACTCCTGATCGCAAGTGATCTGCCCACCTTGGCCTCCCAAAATGCTGGGACTACAGGCATGAGCAACCACGCCCAGCCTAATTTTTGAAATTACCTGTGGAGCTTGATGCTGGGTAATATCTTTGATAGTGTGAATGTAACTTAAGAATCTAATGATTTGTGATTATATATATACACACATACATATGTATGTCAGGAAAATATGAACACTGACCAATATTTAATAATATTAAAGAATTAATGTAGAGGTTTTTGATGTGATAATATTGCTGTTAGGTTTTTAAATACATGCATATACAGGCTGGGCATGGTGGCTCACGCCTGTAATCCCAGCACTCTGGGGAGCCAAGATGGGAGGATTGCTTGAGGCCAATTGGAGACCAGCCTGGCCAACATAATGAGACCCCATCTCTACAAAAAATTTTTTTTTAACTAGCTGGGCATAGTGGTGCCACTTGAAGGCCCCAGCTACTAGGGAGGCTGAGGTGGGAAGATTGCTTGAGTCCAGAAGTTCAAGGCTGCAGTGAGCTGTGATTGCATTACTGCACTCTAGCATGGGCAACAGAGTGAGACCCTGTCTGAACAACCATAACAACAACAACAAATATATATATCTGTCTACATGCATACAGAAGTGTTTATTGATGAGACTGTTTGATGTCTGAGACTTGCTTCAAAATAATTCAGTGTGAGAGGGAGAATTGGGTAATGCCTTCATGGAGGTTTATTATACTATTTTCCCTAGTATTACATACGTATATAAAAGCTTTGAAAGCTTGAAATTTTCCATAATACAGAGATTTTTAAAACACTAAATCAAACTTAAAACAAATCACAAGATACCTGAAGTGCCACAAGGGTGAGTATATTTATACGAAGTATTCTAACAACCATAAATGAAAATATGAACCTGGCTACAGAAACATAACATAGTTCATAAATAAGACTTCGGTAATTAACAACAAAACTGGAAAGTAGTTTTCAACCCTCCACTCAGTAAAATACAAATTAATATACAAATATGATACTAATTCTTTCTCTAAAAGGGGCAAGAAAACAGAAAAAATATTGAGGCAAAGTATTTCATAGGGTGAATAAAATTCAACAGTTTAAATTTTTATTTTTCTAGAAACCATTTTTCCAACATACTTATCAAGAAATCTTAAAAGTTCTACCCTACTACTTGACCCAAAGTCCAACTTATGTGAAATTATACTTAGACAATAAACATAGATATGTGTGAACATTTACGTATACATATGTGCAATAAGTCATTGTTTAATAATAATGGAGCCTGGGTGCGGTGACTCTTGCCTGTAATCCCAGCACTTTGGGAGGCCAAGGTGGGTGGATCATCTGAGGTCAGGAGTTTGAGAGCAGCCTGGCCAACATGGTGAAACCCCACCTCTACTAAAAATACAAAAATTAGCTGGGCATGGTGGTGGGCGCCTGTAATCCCAGCTACTCAGGAGGCTGAGGCAGGAGAATCACCTGAACCCGGGAGGAAGAGGTTGCAGTGAGCCAAGATGGCGCTACTGTACTCCAGCCTGGATGACAGAGTGAGACTTCATCTCACAAATAATAATAATAATGAAAAACATTTAAAATAATATAAGAATATAATTATAATAAGAAAGAAGGCAGGAAGATAGGCAGGCAGGAGTGAACAAAATAAGGAGGAAGGGAGAAACAACAACAGAAAACAGTTAAAGGAATTGTAGTATTATACACAGATATAAACACACATTTTATCCAGACATTACATGAGACTATGTAATGACAAGCAAAGATACCCAGGAAAATTAGATGAAGAAAGCAAACTGGAAAGGAGGACTACCAGAAGTTTTCATTTGTGTTTCTTTGTGTAGATCTAGATCTACAGAGGCACAAAAAAAAATTATAATAGAAGAATCAGCACTAAACATTAAATGGGGATAATATGGTGTGGAGAGGGGTGGCTTATGGATGATTTTAATTTTCTCCTTCTTATGTATCTATATTTCCTAAATGTTCTGTAACAAACTTGTATTACTTTAATGAAATTCAACAAAATCATCTATTGATTCAGCAGTCTACTTCAAGGAATCTTCTCTAATAAAATAACCAGGGATATGCTAAAGATTGTTAGGATAGTCTCTGGAGCATTATTTATAATAAGGGAAATATTGTAAGTCAATTATCCCATAATAAGAGAATGATTAGATAAATTATTGTATTAAGAATTTTTTAAGGCTGGACGAAGTGGCTCATGCTTGTAATCCCAGCACTTTGGGAGGCAGAGATGGGTGGATCACCTGAGTTGGGGAGTTCGAGGCCAGCCTGACCAACATGGTGAAACCCTGTCTCAATTAAAAAAAAATAATAATTAAAAAAAAAAGAAAAAGAAATTTTTAAAATATCACACTCCTGAGAAAAGGTTGATTGTTTTATAAACATGGTAATACGTACCATTATAACCAGGTTTGAACTCTTTCTACCAATTAATGCAACTTGCTTCAGTGAACATGATTTGACAAACCAATCAGTGATAGTCTCTTACATATACAAGTCAGCCAATCAGGAACAGACTTTGTAGTAAATGAGCTTCTGAAGGCCAACCTGTCTCACTGGAGTAATCACATTTCTAGAGTTGACATCAGTCTACTTCTACCCCTGAAAATCTTCTAATCCCTGAACTCTATGCTTCCCAAAATCCAGTATAAAATCATTATTCTGCTCAGCCAGATTCTACCTGACCAGCATGGCTCCTCCTTGACATAATAGGCAAGAAATTCAGCTTTGTGTTATGTGGTATTCTGCATGTGTGTGTGTGTGTGTGTCCGTCCCTGTGTGTGGGGGTGTATGTATGTGTGTGTCTATGTATATACACACTAAGGGAGCACACATACACACATATACAAACATAGAATTTCATACATTCATTGAAAAATTTGTTTTCAAAGACCACATAATGACAAGAAAGAGTGTTCAAAATACTTTGTGTGAAAAAGTATTGAATACAAAACTGTGTACTGTATGATCCTAATGAGAGAGACAGGAGAAAAGACACCAAAATTAAAAATATATATATTTGGGTTGTGAGACTGTGGGTGATTGTCATCTTATTTTTTCCTTATATTTTCAAAAAACTCCATAGTGACCATGTATCGCTTTTATAATGAGGGGAAAGACTATTTCTTAAGAAGTCTTGGTTTGGCATTATAGCACTAAACCAGTTAATTTTAAATGTCATCTGAAAAGTTTAGAACCTCCTTATGACTTGTTGTTCTACGAGTCTTTCGTTGATAATAGGCCATGACACGAATCCAAAGGCTTCCATTCAATTATTTATTGTATGCTTGTGTGCCAGACACCGAATTAGGCACACAGATAGGTGCTAAGATGATGTAGGATGAAGCTGGGCGTGGTGGCTCATGCCTGTAATCCCAGCACTTTGGGAGGCTGGGGCAAGTGGATTACTTGAGCCTAGGAGTTTGAGACCAGCCTGGGCAACATGGCAAAACCTCGTCTAGGCATGGTGGCACACGTCTTGTAGTCCCAGCTACTTGGGAGGCTTAGGTGGGAGAATCACCTGAGTCCAGGGAGGTCAAGGATGCAGTGAGCCATGATTTTGCCACTGCACTCCAGCCTGGGTGACAGAGTGAGACCCTGTCTCAGAAAAAACAAAAAATGATGATGTAAGAAGATAATGTTTAATGATGTAACACCTTCCTGAAAACTATATGGAAAAGGACATTTTCATAAATTGGACTGGGCATATGAGACTGTGCTTTTCCCTCCAAACATGTTCAATGCTTATTATTAGTGGGGACTATCAATATAGCAAGTAAAAGCAAGAAAGGTAGTCTAGGTGTTTGTTAGGCAGGACTGTGAGTAATGGTCTATAAAATACAACAAAAAACTAGGGGCAGCCTAGACTGTGTAGTAGAGAGTGAAAAACAAATGTTAATTTCTTCTACTATCTTCTTTATTTTGGAGGGAGAGAGCTTTGGCTGCTTCTTTTCTTAATAAAAATAGTGTCAAGGTCCTAATTGCCTTTAATTACGCCATATTTCTAGTACTGAGAATGTAGAAGGATACACTGTATCCTGCTGTTCTCCTTTTCCTAATTCATGCAAGCAGCTCTTAAATGGGTAAGAAATGATGATCGAATATTGCGAACAGGCACAATAGTTAATCTTGTGTGAATAGGCAGTAGGAGTGGAATGTGTTTGTCTTGGGTTTGTTAGAAAGATTTTCATGATCAAACACTGAAAGAGGATTTTCCCCATTTTCTTCCAGCTGACAATGCATCACCGATAGTTTGACTTAATGAGGTTCTTAGATTTAATAAAATAGAAAAAGGCAGTGAGCCATTTCCCAAAATGACTTGAAAGAAATATTTGGCAGAAATAATTGAGATTCAGAGATTACTGGTCCATAGAACTCTACCAATTCCTACCACCCTGGACTATGCCCACATGCTCTACATTTTCTGCTGATTTTAGAATTCACCCTATTGCTGCCTGGGTGGCAGTAACTTTCCTTAATAGGGTCATTTGTCATAAACTATGAGATGCTAAGCAATTAATCAAAATTTTCCATGGGTAAGCAGTAAATTGAGAGTCTGTACAATCCTTAATAATGATACCTTAGCTTTGTATAATCTGCTAGAGTTTATATAGTACCTTCACAGACCTTTAACTCATTTAGTTCTCATTCTAATCATGTCAGGTGGGGACCAGCATCCTGACTTTACAGTTGAAAAAACCCGAGCCTCCAGAATTCTTAAATGAGTTGCCCAAGGTTTGCAGTGAGTAAATAAACGGTAGCATTCAGACCCAGGTCTTATAGATTCATGTCTGGTGCTTGATCCAATCCAGCTCAACAACTATCCCTCAAGGAGCGAAAAAGAAGATTCTGATCTGAGGTCTGAGGACCAGGGATGAAGTCCTGGCCCTTGCCTCCTGGTAGCACATGATGTGAGGCATATCAATTAGCCTCTCTGAATCATAGTTTTCTAATTTGAAAAACAGGCCAGGCGAGATGGCTTACACCTGTAATCCCAGCACTTTGCTAGGCTGAGACAGGCGGATCACCTGAGATTGGGAGTTTGAGATGAGCCTAACCAACATGGAGAAACCCCATCTCTACTAAAAATAGAAAATTAGCCAGGCGTGGTGGTAGGCTCTTGTAATCCCAGCTACTCGGGAGGCTGAGGCAGGACAATCGCTTGAACCCAGGAGGCAGTGGTTATTGTGAGATGAGATTGAGCCACTGCCCTCCAGCCTGGGTGAGAAGAGCGAAACTCTGTCTCAACGTCTCAAAAAACAAAAACAAAATTTATTATCATCACTCAGCTCTAAATCCACCCTTTATTGCCTGCCTTGTGAAACTGGCTTCCTGAGAGATGCAACTGCCACCTGGACATTTGGGATGACTTGTACCACTGAGCCAACCAGCAGAAAAATGTGTTACTCTACTGGCTAGAATGATTGATTCCAGTTACCAAGGAGAAATTGAGCTCCTACTACACAATGGGGAAAAGGAACCATGTCTGGAACACAGAGGATTATCCAGAGATCCTCTTAGTACTTCTTTGAGCAATTGTAAAAGGTAATAGAAAATTATAGAAACAAGCAAACAAAAAGCAAGATGACTGGGGACTCAGACCCTTAGGGAATGAAGGTTTGGGTTATTTCACTAGGTAAAGAATCCTGACCATCCGAGGTTCTGCCTGAGGGTAAAATAAATAAAGAATGCATTGTGGGAGAAGGAAATCATAGATTATGCTACGGCATCTTACAAAAATCAGGACTGTGGTAGTGTGAAAGGAAACCGTCTTGGGTCCCCAAAATCATTAAGCAAAACTCAAGCTGGAAACTGCTTAGGGCAAATCTGCCTCCCACTCTCTTTAAAGTCATCCATCTGCGGCTGGGCACAGTGGCTCATGCCTGTAATCCCAGTACTTTGGGAGGCCGAGGTAGGCGGATCACAAGGTCAGGAGTTCGAGACCAGCCTACCTCTACTAAAAATACAAAAATTAGCTGGGTGTGGTGGTGCATACCTGTAGTCCCAGCTACTCAGGAGGCCGAGGCAGGAGAATTGCTTGAACCTGGGAGGTGGAGGTTGCGGTGAGCTGAGATGGCACTGCTGCACTCCAGCCTGGGTGACAGAGCAAGACTCCATCTCAAATAAATAGATAAATAAATAAAGTTATCCATCTGCTCACTGAGATAAATGCATCTCTGATTGCCTCCTTTGGAAAGGCTAATCAGAAACTCAAAAGAATGCAACCATTTATGTTTCGCCTGTCACCTGGAAGCTCCCTCCCTACTTCCTGCCTTTGTTTCAAGTTGTCCCGCCTTTCCAGACCGAACCAATGTACTTCTTACACATATTGATTGATGTCCCCTGTCTCCCTAAAATATATAAAACCAAGCTGTGCCCCGACCACCTTGGGCACAGGTCATCAGGACTTCCTGAGGCTGTGTCACTGCTGTGTTCCTCAACCTTGGCAAAATAAACTTTCTAAATTAACCGAGACCTGTCTCAGATTTTCTGGGTTCACAGTAGCTTTGCAGATTTTCTCCTTGCTTGATATAAAAATATTCTTTTCTCTCCTTCTCACGATTATTTTATATCTAAATTGTTGGAGGTTAACTTTATAATTTAGTGTTCAGGCAACAAAATATTCACTGGGGCCCAGTGCATTGGCACACCCTGTAATCCCATCAATTTGGAAGGCCAAGGTGGGCAGACTGCTTGAGCCCCAGAGTTTGAGACTAGCCTGGGCAACATGGCAAAACCCTGTCTCAACAAAAACTACAAAAATTAGCTAGGCATGGTGGTGCACACCTGTAGTCCCAGCTACTCGAGAGGCTGAGGTGGGAGGATTGATTGAGCCTGGGAGGTCAAGGCTGCAGTGAGCCATGATTGTGCCAATGCACTCCAGCCTGGATTACAAGACCCTCGAGATGTCAATCAGCACCTGCAGGGGAATGATGGATGAATACATGCACTCTTACACCTATTTCAGTGATTCAAGTGGCCTAGGGATGATTGTCGGCTGCTTTCAGTGGCTGACTGCCTCCAATTGACCAAGACCCCCTTTATATCCACACATTTATTCAGTGAAGATTTCATAACAGAGGTTCTAAGTCAACACGCTTGTGCATAATTAACATGGTTAAAAGAGTGGTTTTACAAATGATTAAAGCTTTAGATTCTGGGGCCCAGAGTGAACACCATTAACGGGTAATTCCCCTTTGACCTCCTCCTAAGAGGGCCATCCAGCACAAAGTTTACATGAGTAAACAGTTAGAGTAGAGACAACGGGATGTGGGGTAAACAGATTTAAACTGGGAAAGCCTTTTATCGTCCGTCTTTTCCTTAACATAATGGACTGGCAGTCTTCGGCCTGTCCCAATAAAACCTTTCGGCCTTCCAAAAGGTTTGAGACTATATAAGTTTTCCTAATATTTCCGTAATATTTTGCCAACCACCTGGAGTGAATTCCAACTGACCCCATCTCAAAAACAAACAAAATATTCATTGGGACTGTGACTGAACTTGAGAGTTACTACTATTGGGATAGTACGTCCCTTCATTTTGAGGACATGGTGAATATGAACACATGCTCATTTTTACAAAGGGAAACTATATTATGTTAGATGAAAACATATTAGTGTTTTGTTTTCCTGAGAAGTTCAAATTGTCTGTAAAAGGGTGCATATGGAAGTGAAGAAGCCAAAGGGATGGACAGCACCCGTTTTCAATTTATCACTTCTCAGTTCCCTTTGTTCTGCTTTGTGATACTGTGGAACTGGACCCTGTAAATGTTCGCCTCTGTCAGCCAGCACTGTGTACAGCTTTGTCAACAGAGAGTGCCACAGGGACTCTGCAGGTGGAAGAGGCTTCTTTTTCCAGTTCCAGTGTTATTCTTTCCCACTTGCTCCTATGCACAGCTGTACATGATGGCATGCACATAGGATGGCCAGGGACATTCGTACTCCTGCAAGTTTGACCAGGACACTGGTGAGAGGCTCATGGTTCCCTTCTCACCAACCTCAGTTCACCAGCTGATAACCAGCTCTGACCTGGGACAACTCAGCAAACTCCTTCTCTATCTCCTGGGCCACAGGTACACCCCTCCTACCTGCAACAAGGTGTGAAACTCAGCCTACCTTTCAAACTTTGTTCTTTTCTTGGTCACTCTCCCTGACTCGTAGGTTATTCTTCAGAATTACCTTTTATCTCCTCCCAGTCCCAGCTGCTAGTTCCTTATTACCAGTTGATAACTCTTTATATTACATTTTTTTTTCTGTTTAGATTTCTGATGGTATTTCTCTCTCCTGATTGGAGCCTGACTGATACAAAAATGATATTGATTTTGAGTATTTCACTGGGTTATGATGATGCTTAAATAAACAAATGCACAGGGAAGCATTAGAAATTTTTTAAGAATTTGGTAAACCTTTGCATAAATGGTCTCAATGTATCATCCTTCTTTTATTCATGCTACTTTATAGCATGAATCACTGACACTAGGCTTGGTCATAACATTTGTTTTGGCCAATGAGACATTTACACAGACAATATAAGTAGAAGTTTGGTAAGCATTTGTATATTGACATGTGCCCCTGGACACTGCCCTGACATTGCCATGTGAAGAGGAATAGTCTAGCCTCCTTGAAGATGGACAACCACATGCTTAGCGAAGCCCAGCCCTAACCTGGCACACCAGTGGGGTGCAGCTGCACGGGTGAGCCTAAGCAAGGTCAATGGAAGACTCACCGAGCCCACAGAATCACAGAAAGAAAACATCATTGTTATTTTAAGATCCTATGTTTAGGGGGTATTTGTTGCATAGGAATACATTACGATGCAAATATAACTGAAACAGTAACTGAAAAAATATGTAAGTTAATATATTGGTAAAAACTTTTTCTGTGGTAAGTGACTGAAAACTAACTCAGGCTAGTATAAGCACAAAAGAATATGTATTGCTTGGCATAGTTGAGAGTCTAGGAGTTGGTTAAGCACACAGTTAGATCCATACACTCAGGCTACATCCTCAGGGGTCAGCAGTCTTACCTTCATTTCCTGATCTTCTTTCTTTCATCCTCAAGCAGGCTTCGCCTTCATGGTGGTAAGATGGATTCCAGAGTCTCTCATGTCCTCAAAGCTTCAAGCTCAGCAGAAAGAGCCTCAATGGTTTCCACAAAAAAATCTTGGGCCTTGGATCAACTGCCCACCCTTGAACCAATCCCTGTGGCCCCAGGCTGATTGGCAGACCTGACTCACTCGTCCCATGGCCAGAACTTTGGCTTCACCAGGCTCATCCAAAACACGGGAATCCAGAGTGTTTCCCCAAAGAAAATCAAGGGGCTATTACTGGGAAAAAGAATTCCACCAAAAGTATCAAAAATACTGTTATAAATAAACCATCACCTGATACTTTGGTTCATTAAAGATATATTACCTTGGTCTTTCTTGGTTAGGAATCATTTGGATACCAAGAATATAAATACTCTCGACTTAAGAAATGAGAGAGTTTATCAGAAGCATGTGGGATACTCCTGAATCCACAGGCAATGTGGCTTGGTGTCATGAAGAATTATATCCAAGAACTAGAAAGTCATAAGAGAGTCTTTTCTTTTCTTTCTTTTTCTCTCTCTCTCCCCCTCCACAATTACATGGTCTTTTATCTCTGCTTTTCATGGATAGTTAATTTTTAACTCTCTAATTTCTGTGAGGTTTGATTGACACTGACCCAACTTTGTGTCACAGGGGTAGGCTCATCTCCCACACCAGCCAATCAGAGTATGTTATCTCTCAGACCAGCCAATCAGAATATGTTATCTGCCAGACCAACCACTCGGCTGGGCTGAAGTGCAGTGGCGCAATCTTGGCGCTGCAACCTCCATCTCCCAGGTTCCAGCAATTCTCCTGCCTCAGCCTTACAGGCGCCTGCCACCATGCCCGGCTAATTTTTTGTATTTTTAGAAGAGATGGGGTTTCACCATGTTGGGCAGGCTAGTCTCAAACTCCTGACCTTGTGATCTGCCCGCCTCGGCCTCCCAAAGTTCTGGGTTTACAGGCGTGAGCCACCGCACCTGGCCCCAAAAAATATTTCTTTAAAGAGGCCCTACTCTTTAAAAAGGACTCCAATGGGAAGTTCCTTTAACATTCCAGTCGTATTAGTTTTCTATTGTTGCTACAAACAAAATGCAACAAACTTAGTGACTTGAAACAACTTTGTTCTCATACAGAGGTCAGAAGTTACCAGTGGGTTGGCAGAGCTGTATTCCTGCTGGAGGTTAAAGGAGGGAATTGGCTTCCTTGTTTTTTCCAGCTACCAGAAGCTGTCCCCATGCCTTGGTTCAGGGCCCCTCCTCTGGAAGTGGCATCACCCCAACCTCTGCTTTCATCATCACATCTTCCTTTCTGATGTTGACCTTCCTTCTTACTTCGTATAAGGACCCATTTGACTACATTGGGTCCACCCAGGATAGTCTCCCAACTGCAAACCCCTTAATTTAGCCACATCTGCAAATAGCCTTTGCCATGTGAGGTAACAAATTCCCCAGTTTCAGGGATTAGGATGTGGACATCTTGGGGGATGGCATTATTTAACCTACTCCACCAGTGGACTTATTTATTTACCTATTATTTAACCTACTCCACTAATGGACTTATTTATTTTTTTAAAAAACCTGTGTTATTCCCCCAAATTTTGTAATAAGAATAATGAGAAGTTTGAAGTCACCCATTTAAAGGAAATGTTTGTCTTCTAAGTCAAAGTGTCTAACTCAAATAATCTGTCATTCTGCTTTATTCTGAGTGAGGAAAGACACTGGAATTTCAAGCATATTTAATTCCTTTGTAAAGATGATACTGCTCCTACTTTTCTTAAAATATACTCATTTTAAATTGTATTTGTGCAGAAAAGTAAAATGCAGACAGGGACAAGAAAAGATAGAAATATTTGAGCAAGATATAGAATCCAAAGGACAAAAAATCACAAGCAACTTCTTAGCACTGCTTCAGGAAGGGAGGGGGAAAAAAAGAGAAACAGCAAAGACATACCAAAAATATTTGCCATTCTCATAAAATGGAACTTGAGTGAGTGGAAAGTGTAACCTCTGACTTGGGGGATGACGAGGGCCAGAGAAAGCTTCTTTTATCTGACCACATTTCAAAACAATCCGAGGCAAGTAATTGTCTCTTAGAGTAAATGGCAAAGGGAATTGATTTTTAAATTACTTTTAAATCATAAAATCCCACAATTGTAACTGCATTTTGGGTAGTCATCCGGCAGTATACCAGGAACTTTATTGGAAAAAAAAAATTCAAGAAGGCATTGAGCAGCACTAATATATGCATGTCTCTGTTGAATTGAAGTTAACTCTTCTCCTTAGTAATTGAGTTTTCATCCTAGGAAAATAATATTTATGAGAGGTGAGTATCAAAAAAAAAAAAAAAGGCTGCCCTGAAAGAATAGCAGAAAATACGACCTTTTTTAAATTTGATAAAACCGTATATAAAGAGACGCCTGACAACTCGGATGACTGGAAACTTTAAAACCAAATTAAATCTGTAAGCAAGTTTTTCTCAAAAAGTAAAGGCTTGAATTCAATATACATTTCCCACATTTATGTCAATGTTCTTTCTTTTTTTTTGTTGTTTTCTTTTTAAATTTATTTCATTTTATTTATCTTTTGTTTTTTCTTTGTAATGTTTTTTCTTCATTGATGAAAACTAAATAATTTCTGAGTGAATTATCTGAAAAATCAACTTGCCAAATGCCAGTTTACAGAAATTTGATTTACCCAATGATAATTTGCCAAATAACAATTCTCCAAATTTCTCCAACATATGGATTTATAAAAAAAAAAAACCTTGCTTTTAAGAATTATTTCAATGACATTTCTTACTTTTAAAACACTAAATTAACATTAAAGAGTATTCTAAATAAACAAGAAATAGCTTATAAAACCCTACCATGTAATAAATGCTAAGATTTTTCGTTCTAACCAGGAAAAATTGTATATATATAGACTCAGTAGCAGTTTGCAGAAGAACTCAATATGGAAAGGGAAAATTATTCAACTTAGTAGAAAGACTACTTGAAAGAAGTTAGCATAAGAGACGGTATGATTAATAGTTCTAACTTGAGCTACCTTAACCATAAATATGAAATTGTAGGTTAGGCATGGTAGCTCACACCTGTAATCCCAACATTTTGGGAAGCCGACATGGGTGGATCACCTGAGGTCAGCAGTTCCATACCAGACTGGGAGACATGGTAAAAACCCATCTCTACAAAATACAAAAAATTAGCCAGGGGTAGTGGCAAGTGCCTGTGGCCCCAGTTACTTGAGAGCCTGAGGTGGGAGGATTGCTTGAGTCCGGGAGGTCAAGGCTACAGTGAGCCGAGATTATGCCACTGCACTCCAGCCTGGGTGACAGAGGGAGACCTTGTCTCAAAAACAAACAACAACAACAACAACAAAAACATCCACCACCACCAACAACAAACTGTAAAGGAGAAATTTAAAAAGGGTCAAAAATCCTAAAATGGCTAAATCAAGAAATGAACCAGAAAGTGATAAGAGCAATCACATTATATAATAAACTAGGGCTATGAATAATAAAAATTACAAACATTGATTTGTTACTTGAAAAATAATGGAGAAAGTATTTTAAAGGTACTGAAATACTGAAAAATTAAACTTTAAGAGTGACCTAAAAAGAGTTAGAAAGAAATTAATGTAAACATAAAAATCCCTCAATGAAACGTTAAGCTGTTGGTTAGAGTTGATTTGTAATATTAAATATATTCATCAGAATACTAAGCCTCTCTCTAATTTGTAGCCATTGACTATCTGACCATTCCCTAATATGCTGCTGTGGAGATAAAATCAGAACCAGTCAACAAAAACTTCACAGAATCCCCAAAAGCTGTTGAAAGTATTCCATCCAATTTGAGAGGCTACGAGAGAGAAAGAGGAGAGAACTCTAAACTTTATACATACATTTACATTAATAAATTAAAAGAAAAAGTTGTGGTCAATATTTAAGTTTACTGAACAGGTCATCTTTTGGCAAACTACATGACTCATATGAGTGAAATCCCTTAATGGCATCACTGTGCTCTTAGAAAAATCCAATCTCTTGCCATAGCCAGAGCTTTCCCAGATCTCCACTGGGAAAGCTCCTACCTACTTACCTGTTCTCATCTCACCTTCAGTCAGACGTGATGGCTCCTTTATGTCCCAAAATGTCTACTTCTGCCCATTTTGGCTTTGAGATATTTGCTTTTGATAGCCTCTCTGCCTGGAAGACTCTTCCTTTACTTCTCACAACTATCTTCTCATCTTTCAGGTTTTGGTTCAAACATTACCTCATCAGGGTGGCCCTGCATGATCACCCTATATGAGACTTCCTTCCCCAGTATGTTAGTCCGTTTTGCCTTGCTGTAAAGGAATACCTGAGACTAGGTAATTTATTTAAAACAAAAGAGTTTTATTTGGCTCAGAGTTCTGCAGGCTGTACAAGCATGGCACCAACATCTGCTTGGCTTCTGGTGAGGCCTCAGGAAACTTACAATCATGGTGGAAGATGAAGGAGGAGCAGGTACGTCAAATGGTGACAGAGGGAACAAGAGAGAGAAAGACGGGAGGTCCCAAATTCTTTTTAAACAACCAGTTGTCTTGTGAACTAATAGAGGGAAAACTCACTCATTACACAACAATGGTAGCAAGCCCTTCATGAAGGATCCAACCCCATGACCCCAACACCTCCCACCAGACTCCACCTCCAACACTGGAGCTCACACTTCAACATGTGATATGGAGAAGACAAACATCCAAACGCTATACCCAGTTACCCTCCAATTATCCTATTCATTTCTTTCAAAAAGTCCAAAACCTGTCACTACTGGAAACTATTAGGTTTTATTATGCCTTCACTTCTTTATTATCCGTCTTCCTCACCAGAATGGAAGCTCCATGAGAGTTAAAGTTATACTTTAAACCTAGTGCCTCTTCTTGACCCGAGTAGCTACTAAATAAATATTTGTTGAATGAATCAAAGGATACATTTATCTTTGAAAACAGACTGCTCCTTAATTAAAAAAAAAAAATCTACTTGACTTCACCTTTTAGTAATGTCATCATAAAGAAGTTTTGCAATGGAGTCTTTTGAGAACACATTTTCTGCCGGTCATTTCTACCCCATGTCCAAATGAATGGAAGATTCCTTTTCCACTAGAAAAACATTCCCCCACCTAGTGGAAAAGTACTTGACTCCAGAATGCACTGACTGCAGGGATTTGGAAGGATCTATAATAGGCTGTCTATGAAGAGTCCATGTAAGAATGACTCATCGTATAAGAGTTGTCACTGAAGACAAATCTGTGAGGGTGTAGGTGAATGGATCAGCATAAATCAGCCAGTAGCCCATCTGGGAATTGTGTTTGCTTGTATACATCAATAACTTCTTTGGAAGGCTTGGTTTCAAAGGATATTTTACAGACAACATTATTAATCCTTAGAATTAGCACAGAGGAAGAGATGAAAGGAGTCCCATTATTTTTGCAACCTGGGTGCCCCAGGCAACCTCTCCGACTTTTTTTTTCACTTTCCACTGAACTCTTGTCCTTGAAGAAAATCTAATTAGAAGTTAGAAAGAGGTTAAAGTTCCCCCAAAGACAGAATTTCAGAGAATTGGGAAAACTTTTTCAAGCTTGGCAATAAGAAATGGTTTTGATAGCCATTAAGGTGACCTCAAGTTCACCTTCAAGCAAGATTCTGAGAAAACTGGGGTAAGCCTCAATCTATTTTTACTCAATGAACTGAAAGATAAAGGGAAAGAATGTAGACATTCTGTTGCCTGTCCTGGGTAAATCAATAAGGAAACTGCTCTTTTTTGAAGGCTTATATGGGCTTAATGATCCTCAGATCCTGAGTTGAGAATTTAAAATATATGTGTATATAATTGTTGCATAGCCCACTCCAAAGTGCCAGTTGCAAATAAAAGATTCAATGAAAATGCATGTGGAATGCTGACTATAAATTATCACATATATTATCATCATCTAGTCAAATATTTATCTTTTCTGGGGACTATATGCCCATGGGGATTGGTAATGAGATATTGAGCATTTTGCCATTAATATTCTGTCTCAAATTGAGCCTAGCTTTACAAAGGAAAAAAAATTGTTGTCATCTCAGTTTTCACTGCCTGCTCTTTGTGAAGAGGCAGGAGGATACTGTCAGAATTGGCTCTAGGGAAAACTGCAGAGTCGAGGTTGGTATTCACTCTTCCTTTTTCCTGTTTGTCACCCCTCACCCTGAGTTTCTCATTTCCTCAGGGTCTTCCTGTTATCCTCCCACTTTCCTGAGGGTTTGCAGTATACTGTCCCAGCAAGGCAGTCCTCTTTGCTGGGACCTCTACCTTCCTCTCCTCTGTTTGTGACTGCACTGTGGTCCTCAAGCCGTAGAAATGAAGTTGCCTTCAGAGAGTTAAACTCTAAATGAATTCCTAATGGATCCGAGCAGAGATTAGCAAGTACCTTAAAGCAGTCAAGGGGCTCCCCAGGCAATAAGAAGGGACATTAACCAGATTGCAGATATAATATGTACCTAACAAAAAAGGGCAGGGGAGGATTTGGTCAGCCAAGGAGGTAAAAATCACGTGTCAGAGACAAGATTAGCAGCCTTCATCTAAGCACTGAGCAAAGGTGGAGGCCTTCCTGTCTTCTCATTGTAGTCCTGAGTGGTTGCTCCCAAATGTCCACGTTGTAAAACTCCTGCCTCCCATTCCCCCACCTCCAGCTTCTTCCACTCTCTCCAAGCAACTGTCTGATCATTTGACTTCCCATGTAGCTTGCCTACATGGGAAAAAAATGCAATGATCAAGCCAACACAAACATTTTACATGTCTAATAATTATGTTTCATACTGAAAATTTACAAGGAAGTACCCTGATTATATGACCGTATGGGATGGTCACTTCCACTCTTCCTCCTTTACAGACCCTTCACCTCTAGGACTCTATGAAGTTTCTGAGACTACCAGGCTAGTATAGGAGTGTCAAAATGGGACCAGCCCACTGTGGTCCACTGTGGGTTGTGTGTGGAGAAACTGTAGAGATGTCACAGGGTCTGTAACGAAAAGAAATGCAAATTTCATACCGTTATGGGTTGAATTGCATCCCTCTCAATAGAAACATTAAAGCCTTAGGCTCCCGGTACCACAGAATATGACCTTATTTAGAAATAGAATCATTGCAGAAGTAATTAGTTAGGTGAAAATAAAGTCATACTGAAAAAGAGTGGACTCTTAATCCAATACATCTGGTGTTTTTACAAGGAGAGGGAAATCTGGACATAGACACAGAGGGAAGACTGCCGTGTGAAGTTGGAGGACAGATTGAGTGATGCTGCCTTCAGCCAAGGAATACCTGGGCTACCAGAAACTACAAGAGGCAATGACAACTTCTTTCTTAGAGACTTGAGAGGGAGGGTGGTCTTTACACCTTGATTTTAGGCATCTAACCAGCAGAGCAAATTTCTGTTGTGTAAAGCCTCTCCATTGATGGTAATTTGTTATGGCAACACTAGGAAATGAAGACACACATGTAAGAAGATGGCCTCACAAGCCTGCACTGTATGAAGTGAAGTGCTGCAGGAGAGAACAGTCTGTTAGACCTTGGGCTCAGTCCAAAGGGGAAGGGGAAGGATATGGGAATTTCAGATGGAAGGTTGCTGAAGTCCTGCCTTAGTCTGTTTGGGCTGCTATAACAAAATATCTCCGGCTGGGTAAATTATGAACCACAGACATTCACTGCTCACAGTTCTGAAGGCGGGGAAGTCCAAGATCAAGGTGCCAGTAGGTTGAGTATCTGGTGAGAGCCCATTCCTCCATAGACGGTTACCTCTCTGTGTCCTCACATGCAGAAGGCAAGCAACCTTCCTCAAGCCTCTTTTATAAGGGCACTAATTCCATTCATAAGGACTCTGCCCTCATGACCTAATTATCTCCCAAAGGCTCCACCTCTTAATACCATCACCTTGGGGGTTCAGTTTCAACATATGAATTTTGGGGTGACACAAACATTCAGACCATAGTAAGTCCCCTCTCAGAAATAAAGTCTCAAGGCACAGAACCCATCTGGGCTTCTGTTTAGCATGACTGAATGAAAGAAGGGAACTAGGAATTGGAATTTTAAAAGTTTTTGATATCTTTCTGGCTGGAGACGGTGGTTCACATCTATAATACCAGCACTTTGGGAGGCGAACGCGGGTGGATCACCTGAGGTCAGGAGTTCAAGACCAGCCTGGCCAACATGGTGAAATTCCATTTCTACTAAAAATATGAAAATTAGCCTGGCGTGGGGGCATGCACCTGTAATCCTTGCTACTTGAGAGGCTGAACCCAGGAGGTGGAGATTGCAGTGAGCCGAGATTGAGCCACTGCATTCCAGCCTGGGCAACAAGAGCAAAACTCCATCTCAAAAATAAATAAATAAATAAAATGAAAGTTTTAATTATCTTTGTGTTTTCCTTTTGTGATTATCAGTGAAATCCTGAAAAGTAACATAAGTAGCAAGAAAGAGGAGTCAAGAGGGGCTCTAGTCTCAAGGTAAGTAACTGGGAAGATGACTGTACCGCATAGCCTAGTTTTGGGGAGAAGATTCCCAAAGAAGAGCGATCATGGAGATAGGAAGATAAAACTGGATATTGGTCCCATAGTCTCCCCTTGGCCAGCTTCTTTAAAGGACATTCCTGGGAAACTGCTTGAGGATCCCCACTTTGGTGGTCTCCTGACCAATCTTTTCTTCACTTCCCAAGTCTTACTCATGTCTGGAAATTATGTAACTACTCCCTGCATTACTCAAGCCGGCAATCGAGGAGTCATCCTTGATTCCTCCCTTTCCTTCACTCTCTTATCCCTCCTATCAAGGAATCCCACAGAGCTTACCTCCAAATAAATGTCCTTTACTCACCTTCTCCACAATCCCACTTGAGTCCAATGTTGTACCATCACTTGCCCGGAGCCCACAACAACCTTCTAATTGGTCTTCTCACTTCCACTCTTCCTCCTTTAATTGTTTCTTCACACAACAGCTGGTTTCGAACTTCTGACCTCAGGTGATCCACCTGCTTCAGCCTCCCAAAGTGCTAGGATTACAGGCATGACCCACCGCACCTGGCCAGAACTTTAAAAACTTTCAACGAAGGTATGTAGAAGCGAATCTCAGTGTGGTCTTTATTTGTTATGTTATTTTGTCATGTAAAAGGTCAAGTGTTTTTGCACATGTGCACAGGGTTTCTTTCTCTCTTTCTCTTTCTCTTTCTCTCTCTTTCTTTCTCTCTTTTCTTTCTTTCTTTCTTTTTATTTCTTTTCTTTTTTTTTTGAGATGGAGTCTTGCTCTGTTACCTAGGCTGGAGTGCAGTGGCATGATCTCAGCTCAATGCAACCTCCACCTCCCGGGTTCAAGTGATTCTCCTGCCTCAGCCTCCCAAGTAGCTAGGACTACAGGAGCGTGCCACCACACCCAGCTAATTTTTTGTATTTTTAGTAGAGACGGGGTTTCACTGTGTTAGCCAAGATAGTCTCGATCTCCTGACTCATGATCAGCTAGCCTCGGCCTCCCAAAGTGCTGGATTTACAGGCGTGAGCCACCACGCCTGGCCAGGGTTTCTTCTTATTTATTTTTTGTATTTGTGACTTGAAAGAATGACAAATTTATCTTTGGTTAACAATTGCATCTTTTTTTTTTCTTTTGAGACACAGTCTTGCTCTGTTACCCAGGCTGGAGGGCAGTGGTGCAATCTTGGCTCATGGCAACCTCTGGCTCCTGGGTACAAGTGATTCTCATTCCTCAGCCTCCGAAGTAGCTGAGATTGCAGACGTGTGTCACTATACCAAGCTAATTTGTGTATATATATATATATATATATATATACACTATATATATATATATATATATATAGTTTCACCATGTTGGCCAGGCTGGTCTTCAACTACTGACCTCAAGTGATCCGCCTGCCTCAGCCTCCCAAAGTGCTGGGATTACAGGTATGAGCCACTGCACGCAGCCAATAGTATCGTACATTAATCCCAATGAAACCTAGAGTAGATACATCTTTCTCACACACACACACACACACACACACACACACACACACACACACACAATACAAGTGGATTCAGAAGTTTTCAGAAGGATATTAGTGGCCCAAAGTCATTGCAACTGCCTTGTAGGGGCCAATAGTATCATACATTAATCCTGATGAAACCTAAAGAATAGATACATCTTACACACATACACACACACTGCAAGTGGATTCAGAAGTTTTCAGAAGGATATTAGTGGCCCAAAGGCATTGCAACTGCTTTTAGGAGGAGAACCTAGTGGTTCTTCCTAAGATGGCCTAAGCAGTAGAGTTGAAAGTGTGGTCCCCAGATCAGCAGAAATAGTGAATTCTCAGAGCTACTTAATTAGAAACTCTGAGGGCAGAGGCCATCATTCTGGGTCTGAACACTCCTTCTGAGTCATTGTGATGCGTGCTAAGGTTTGAGAACCACTGGTTAAAGCAACATTCTGATGCGATCTACCAAAGGATGGAAGTTCAGTTTCCACTTTTCGTGGGCAGAGATGAAGCCAGTTTCCCTGAGGATCCTCTGTAAGGAGAAGGACCCACCCATCCTTCTCCACCTTGAGCAAGCCTCTGATCCTGCCAGGAGTGGTGAGACTTATACCCCTTAAGCTCCTGTCTTTGGCCAGGGCTCCTCCCCTTTTTTCCCACTGGCTGTTAGGAGGATAGGATTCAACAGGAAAGCCTGCTCATGTTTTAGCCTGACTCTTGTCACTCTGTGTCTCTGGGTAAAAGGCCACTTATTTAATGGGAGAAAGCTGTTTTTAGTGCCTTCTCTGGAACTACCATAGAAGACTTATTTTTAACTCAGAGTAATAAACTCCCTACATCTGTCCTTGAATTAGATGGCATGAAACCAGATCTAGAGTTCCCCAAAGCTTAAACCTCGACTAGCCCCCAGGTCTGCTGCTTCTAATTCAGCACTTTTGTGGCTGTACTGTATTCAGTCTCCTTTCTACTTCCTACTCAACATCTCAGGGCTTTCCTTTCCACATCTATGAGGTAAGGCCTGGGGAGTTGGGCTGGCTATGAATATTTATGCAGTTTTGTACTGAAGAAGTCAAAAATATGCCGCCCCAAAATACACTGCTCTGGTATAATGACTATTTTGAATTAAAGGCACTTCTTAAAAAGCAGCAGGTGCAAGAAGATCACTCTGACCTTCATTCTGTTTCTTAGAAGCAGAGCATAAAACTCCCATGTGAAAGATGTCCTCCCTGTACCAAAAATAATAACGTTCTTATCATCAAGGACAGGAAGTTGAAGCTGAGGGAAATTTGTACAAACGAACCTTGTCAAACTAACCCTCATCTGCCTCATCATTTCTCTGGCCAATTAACTACCCCAGCTCAAGCCCCTTCGCCTTATCACATTTCACAACTTACTATTCTTTGTGCAGTTCAGTATGTAAGTGATCGACTCTCAACTGCTTCTTCGGGTCTTCATTTTTTTATGAGGGCTCCTGTGCCACGTAAAACTTCTATTGAATAGCTTTGTCTGATTTTCTCCAGTTAATCTATGTTAGGTCAATTTAATCCTCAGGCCCAGCTGGGAAACCAAGAAAAAGGAGGTGGAATTTTGCCTCCCCTACAATAATCAAAGAGGTCATGATAAAGAGAGGGGAGTTGGGATAGGGCATAGCCAGAGCCAAACCCTGACCTCTGCCCTGAGGCTGTGTCTTTCAGAAGAGAGGCCCTTTTACAAATACAGATACCTGGGTCACACTTCAGATTAATGAAATCAAATACTCTAAGAAAGGGGATTGTCATTAATACGTGTGTGTGTGTGTGTGTGTGTGTGTGTATGTGTGTGTGTACATATATGTATATATTTTGTTTGTTCTGTTTTTTGTTTTGAGACAGAGTCCCACTCTGTCACTCAGGCTGGAGTGCAGTGGCACAACCTTGGCTCACTGAAATCTCTGCCCCCTGGGTTCAAGCGATTCTCCTGCCTCAGCCTCCCGAGTAGCTGGAATTACAGGTGTACTGCCACACCTGGCTAATTTTTTTTTTTTTTTTTTTTTGAGACAGAGTCTTGCTTTGTCACCCAGGCTAGAGTGCAATGGCACCATCTCGGCTCACTGCAACCTCCCCCTCCCAGGTTCAAGCAATTCTCCTTGCCTCAGCCTCTCTAGTAGCTGGGATTACAGGCACCTACCACCATGTCTAGCTAATTTTTTTTTTTGGTATTTTTAGTTTGAGATTATTCCTAACCTTCCTTTACTATACTGTTACTTGTCTAATCCTATCCTTGTTATCAAAAGCAAGAGACTGTAGATTTACTCAATAATGCAGGCTAATATAATCTGATTATCACACAAAAAAAGCACTCACTGATGAAGTTAAATACTTCTCTGAGCCAGCAATTCAATAGTGCATTTAAATAATCTTTAAAAATAGTCTGTTTTAAGGAGAAATACTATTTCTATTTCCATCCTTAAAGTCTGATTACTAAAAACTAAAAAATTTAGTTCTTGTTTTGCAAAGCAGTGAGATTTTGGGTAGGTGGGAGACATTTTCTCCTCCTGGCTTTTCAGCCTTGGCCCCCAAATTAGGAGCTTCCAGGCTCTTGGAAGTGTTGGATAGAGGCTTCTTCCTTCTTTTGCAGGCTTTTTCCTGTGGTAGAATTTATAGAAGTGCATTGAGCTACGGGCATACATCTTTTCTTAGCTAGCCTGCTCACAGGACACACACATCCTTTATTTCTTCAGGTGACAGGCACAAGGGCAAACCCTACCCCTGCAGACAACTGGTCCTCCAGTGTGTATCTATCTAGGAGAACTCAGAAAAGAGAAAGAGGAAGCCTGACTTTGTCATAGAGTTAGGCCCCTTGTTCCAGTCCAGTGTTACTAGCAATAAATCTAACATTTTGGCCTCCATTTGACTTTGGGCCTACTTCTCACCTGATTCAGAATGAGCCCCCTTAAACCCTAATGGTTAAGTCAATCTACATGACCAAAATGGCCAGCTTGAGTGTCTTATTTGTTGTGATCCTACTAAAGCCACACTGCAAAACATTCACTGCAACTTTATTACCCTAGCTTTCAGTCAGTCTAATAGGTTTTGGCTGAGAGAAATAAAGCCTGGATTAGCAGAGGCTTGGTCATCCTGATTGGTCTCCTGTGTTGAGCTGCGGCTAATTAATTCAGTAGAATGCTTCTTTTGTAATGTTTTATAATGATTCTGGATTGAACACATGAACACAGCTCGAATTGATTTATAGCTCCCATGAATTGATAGAAATTAGTTTGTTGATGTTTTGGCATGGGGTGGTTAGAATCGGTACAGTCAAGATTACCTAGAAGTCTTCATAAAACTTTACAGTCTGACTTTCACTATTATTCCTACTCTACTGGAAAAAATGGTTGCTTTATTCTTAGAAAAGAGATGGGATGCAAACGTTCTAGTTTTTTTTGACTAGGACAATTAATTTCACCTTTTTTTGGACTGAGGTGTTTCCACCTATAAAAGAAACTACCCGAGTCATCCTATAATCATTGCTACCATGGGACTTGTTAATATATTACTCAATAGCTGCAAAACTAGTAGACTATTAATGAAAATTTGTACCAAAAATCCATAAGATGGAATTTAAAAATGTATGATAAATTTAGATGATATGGATACATAAATATATGTAGATAGAATTAAGGACATTGCCTTTATTCTAGAAGCTGCAAATTAACATTTAAAATAATGACTCACCTTTCTTCTTAAGAAACTGACGTGATTATAATGCTTCTTAACAATAACCTCAAATTCGAATCTTGTGATAAAGCTAAATTTCTCAGGTTTTAAATTCTGAGGACTGCACTCAGAAGAAAATCAGATGTCTTCAGCCACAAAAATTGATTGATTAAAAGAAATTTCTGGGAAGAGAATATATTGATAGAAATTATAGAGTCAAAGATTAAGATAAATTTATGGGCAAAAGACTTTTTAGAGTCCTCAGCCTACATGATTAATAATTCAGAGCCAAATTTAGGGGCACTCCACCCAGAAGGAATTACATTATCCAATTTCTGTTATGTTGTCCTAAAGTGTAAGCAGCAAGCTCATTAAAAATGAATGAGGTAATCAGACAAATTCTATGACTATGCGTGAGTCTCTCATTAATGTTTTACTAGATAGCATTAAGAAAGACTAAATAGACTGCACTAGATCTAGAAGTAATAAATGGACTTCAAAAGCAAAGCAACTTAATGACCTTTCAGTAAACAGAAAGACTTGAAAGAGAAAGGATGAAGGATTTTAGAAACCTATCAGCTACACTTTTTGGCTGCATCTACAATGGAAAAGTGAAATGGAGTATAATCAATTACCTGCTTAATTTGATGAATCAACAGGCCAGGTTTAAATATTACTTTGAAGCCTGAAGTAATGGTTTGGGCTGTTATTAGCAGGTTAAAGTCCCTAATTCTCCCTTCACTAAGTACTGTTTGACTAGCGCACAGTTTCTAAGCAGTAACAGTACTGGTGTTTTGGCCTGGGTAATTCTGTTCAGGAGTCTGTCCTGTGCATTGCAGGGTGTTTAGCAGCACCCCTGGCCTCTACTCACGAGATACTAGTAACATCGCCCAGCTGTGACTACCAAAAATGTCTCCATACATTGCCAAATGTCCCCTGATCTTTATAACAGAGCGTGGTGAAAGAAGTCATAACTGTTACAGAGGCAGAGAATTCCAAGAGTACAAATATCCCATTTCCAATCAGAGTGGGAGGCTGTATAAACCATTAAATGAAAGGATTAACTTGCAATTATTTGGTCAATTTGGACTTCGCAGACAATTAAACTAGTTAATTCAGATCAAAATTTTTTCTTTGGGATTTGACTTAATAGGATTGGCATCTAAATTAACTCAATTAGTGGACTTACTACTAGGCATATTTTAAATTTTGACTTGAGGTTTCAAGCTCAGAAATATCTCACGTGCAATGATCAGGGGCTCAGAAACAGATGGAGCTGCTGCCTCATTCGCATGATTGTATTTGGGGGATTTAGTTACTATAAGCACACATAAATACACATACACACACACATTCCTCTAAGAGTCCTTTCCGTTGGTTCCTGGTTACCTGGTTTTTGCTCTGGTATCTACACGAATTCTCCCCTTTGCATAAAATCATTCCAACTTGATTTACCAGATTGCTTGATAACTGAAAGTGTGTGCTTTAGAGTCAGATAAAATTGTGCTTGAATTCTGACTCCATGATTAATCAGTCCTTCACCATATTAAAAGAAAAAAAGGATTAGTCATAATAGTACTTCCAAGGTTGTGAGAATTATATGAACTGGTTAGGAGGTGTCAGGTCCATGACTACGCCAAATGTCATGCTGAGCTGAGCTGAGCCATGCCGAAGAGCACCTGTACCGCCAAGCAGGGCAGTTATACCTTTTCAGACAATAATGGCTCCAAGTCAAGCATGAGCTTACGCAAACAGGTTATATAACAATTGGAGGTGTGCGCCTGTGCACCAATCCTGCTGAGTCATGCAGGCCTGAATTTCTGCCTGGGCCTATTCCTTGGCCAAAGCACACCATGTACTTTAAAGGAGGTTAGTGCTTCTGTCAGTAATAAAGACAGATCAACAATACTAAAAAAGGTAAGGGTTAATATCTCATGTAAAATTCTCAGTGGAGGGAGCCCTGAGCTAGTAACTGGGGCCCTTCCTATATTCCTGCTCTGTAATTTTTAGTGGTTCTTATGCTCAGGGTTAACAGATAGCGGTTGGACTTCCGGACATGAATTCCTTATTTCTAGAAGGAAGAAGGGAAATCCCAAAGAGCATATGGCCTTTTTCTAAAGCCCCTGACTTCTCTTTCTCATTGACCATAGGTGTAGGAAAGGTAGGCAATGCAGTGTTTAAGGCAGGTACAGCTGCCTCCAATAACTTAGCAGTTTTGTTATTTAGAAAGAATGAATATTGGATAGATGCTGGTAGTTTTTGTCACTTTGAAACTCCTTCCCAGTCTCCATTGGATCCTAAGCATACAAGAATTTACTTGACTTTAAGAAAATAAGGACAGCCCAGATTCCGCAATAATTGCCATCTTTCCTGATGGCTTTTTCAACGATATGCTCTGTTGCTGGGCAGCAGTGCTTTGGGCAGGCTTCAGAAATGCTGCCACAGAAACTTGCATGAGCCAGAGGCTGTTCTCCAGGCCACAGTGCTGGGGGTACAATCTCCATACAGGCATACCAGACAACCAGTCGGCTCCAAAGTGCTGGGTGGAAATGGGCCTCACACACTGGAGAACTTGCCGCCATGTTTTAGGCCCTTACTCAGTCCCAGGGACTTTAACTCTCCCATGTGGATTCGCTTGTCTCTGCCTCAACTCCCAGAAACAGCCTGGGGCTTAGGTTTTGAGATCCTAAGTTTTAAACCCCGATGGGCCTAGGGTTTGAGAACTTAAGTCAAATATTTCATCTTGTAGCTAAGGAAATTCAAACCTTCAACACATAAGTCTGGGCTGCTTTATTTAGGGTAAGAGTGGGGAATGCATACAGTATGACTCACAATGTTATTATGGAAAAAAGGCTAATTTTACATTGACCAGTGAAAGTCTTTAGGGGTTTAAAGAGAACATCCAGTAAAAATGTATTATCATCTCTGTGGGAGAATGCAAATTATTTGATTATTATTTTATTTTTAAAACAATGGCTACTTTTTTGTCCTTTTCCCCCAAGGCCATTGTAATGCTAAAAGTGTAACACTTAATGAGTACTATGTTATTCATCAAAAGATAGCTCCTTTTATTTTTCTACAGCTATAGAAATAGAAATCTGCACCTGTGAATTAATGTTTAATGATTCATTCATTGCTCTCAGACTTGAGTCTTGCCCTTTAGAAAGAAAATACTATCTAAGCAATGAGTGAGGTATTATGAAATTTCCTAAGTATATGTGACTCAGGAGAACAGTTGTAAATCACTGTGTTTTGTGAAACAGAGTATGTGTGGCAAACAGGAACTATTAGGTATCCAGTAGCGACTCCTCCCCACTTTTCTGCCTACCTCCTTTCTTCCTTGGTACCTGAGCCCTGGTTTTGTTCAAGTATTTACCTTCCCACATACTGAACCCCAGGAGGGAATTGTTGATGAGTCAGTCTAAACCAATTGTTGTGATCTATTACTCTTGCTAATGATTAGCTTAAGTGTGTGCATGTGATGCTCAAGGAGTCTGGTGGGAGGAATTCAGGGAAGGTTTCTTCCTGGAGGAAACACAGATGAGAACTTGTGCCTTCCCATGTTTGGATGTTGTAATGTGAGGGCATCCGATAACCACTGTGGTCTTTCTTTTGACCATAAAGAAATACATTGTTGGTATATTATGACTGGGATAACAGAAAGATGGTAGGTACCTGAACCTTGGTAGCATTTGTTGAGCTCCTGCACTAATCCTGAACCACCCTTAGTTTGTAGGATAAAAAGCACTGTGTAAGCCATTTATTCATAGATATTCTGTTATTTGCAGCTAAAGCATCTTAACTGTTAAATAAAATAATTTGCTGTGGAAGAAGAGACTGCTCCTTGCCTGTATAATATCTGTTGTCCTTTTATCTTGATTATATTCTTGGTAGCACGGACCACATTTTCCAGCTTCCCTTGAAACTACAGCTTAATTGAGATGTAGATAGAAATTGGTGGATGTGGGTTCCGGGATATTGCTCCCTCCAGGGCACTAACTCAGCCAAGACGCTCTCTCTCTTGTCCTTCTGTCTTTCTCTCTTTCCTCCTCTTTCCTGTATGAACAATATGGGTGTATAGGGTAGCACTCCTTCTGCCATATTTGTACATAACTTTAAGAATAGAAGCCACACATGAAATAAGGTAGAGTAGGTAGAAATAAGGAGCTTGAGTCTGTGATTGACCGTGGAATCACCATTCCAGCACTGGACTACCTATTTCTGGACTTTTTCTTGTTTAAGTCACTATTGTTTGGGTTTACTGATATATGCAGCCAAACCTAATCCTGACTTGACTGTCGCAGGTGCTGAATGGTATTTAAAGTGATCTTTTTTGGAAGAAATTAATATAGAAGCAGAAGTCTTATTACTTAGAAGGTTGATTTTTTTAATTAAAAATTGCCATTTAGTTATTTTGAAACAGCAAAGGGCTACTCAAATTGCATTTGATAACTCTATTTTTCCATAAGTATCCTAAGATATTATCTTTTAAAGCTGATTGGGAAAGCAAGGAATAGAAGTCATTATAATACTTGCTACTATGTTTACAGGCATGCCTCAAAAAGGAGTCCAAAACTGGGTCACTAAATTCATTCCATCTCCATATGGTTATTGAGCACATAAAACATTAGAGGCAGTAACATTAGAGGCAGTATATTAGGCACTCTGTGTGTGTGTGTGTGTGTGTGTGTGTCCGTGTCTGTGTGTATTCCAGAGATAGAGATAAAGATATAGGTCCTACTTTCAAAGAACAAAATTATTTTAGCTGGTAGAAAATAATACAAAAAGATACAGCCAATTGTTTGGAAGCACCAAAATAAAAAATAGAAATAATTGCCTAAAGAATGGAGGGAAATAAGCAAAAATGTTGAGTTCTATATCTTACATGGTTTTTATTTCCTTTTTTGTATCTTTTCATACTTCCTATAAAGAACATACAGTTTTTAGTAAGAAAAAAAAAAAAACTTTGGCTGGGCATGGTGGTTCATGCCTGTAATTGCAGCACTTTGGGAGGCTGAGGCAGGAGGATAACAATGTCAGGAGTTAAAGACCAGCCTGGCTAACATGGTGAAACTCTGTCTCTCCATTAACTGGGTGTGGTGGCACACATCTGTAATTCCAGCTACTGGGGAGGCTGAGATGGGAGAATTGCTTGAACCCAGGAGGCAGAGGCTGAAGTGAGCTGAGATCGCACACCACTGCACTCTAGCCTGGGTGACAGAGCAAGACTCTGTCTCAACAACAACAACAAAAAAAAAAAAAAAAAAAGAAAAGAAAAAAACTTTATAAAATAGTTTTTTTGCTCAAAAAAATATAGTTGTTACAAGCAAGGAATTTGGAGCCGAAGCCCCTTCGCCCATTATGTCTAGGGAATTCTCAGCTTTCTGCAGTTCTCTCCCATAGCTACTTAAAATTCTTCATTTGGTCTTAGTGGGTTTAGCTGCAGATTTTGAACCTGTTAAAATGCAGATTCTAAAGGAAGGTGAGTATAATAATTCTTAATCAGAAATGCTCATGAGCTTTTTAAAAATCAGAATTCCTGGTTTTCACTCACAGTGACTCAGGTTCCTTGTCTGGCGTAAGGTCAGGCCATGTGAATCTTTACTCCTCATGTGATTCTGCTGTGCACCCGGGGTTGAGAAACCCAACCCAGATGAAATTTAGATTGTTATCAATAAACTGAATGTTAGTATAAAAGAGGATCCAAAGAAAAGTTTGACGGAGGTGAGGGGATGTAAAAGGACAGTAGTAGCACCTGAAATTGAAGGGATGTGAGACAGCCTTAGAGAGAAGCACAGAAGCTTGCTGCTCCACCATTCTCCCAGGGCCTTGCCTGCAGAGATTATAAAGGAATAAGATACATGAAAATATACCTTTTAGCCACGCGCAGTGGCTCATGCCTGTAATCTCAGCACTTTGGGAGGATCAGGTGAGTGAATCATCTGAGGTCAGGAGTTTGAGACCAGCCTAGCCAACATGGTGAAACCTGTCTGTACTAAAAATACAAAGAATTAGCCAGGCATAGTGGCGCACACCTGTAATCCCAGCTACTTGGGAGGCTGAGGCAGGAGAATTGCTTGAACCTGGGAGGTGGATGTTTCAGTGAGCTGAGATCGTGCCACTGCACTCCAGCCTGGGTGACAAGAACGAAACTCTGTCTCAATTAAAAAAAAATATATATATATATGTATATGTATATATATATATATATACCTTTTAGGGTATTTCAGCATATTGGGGCAATGAAACTGCCACATCTAGGTCTCAGAGAGGTAAAACACAATGAAGAAAAAGAGAAAGGGTTTGAATCTCCTGATTAACAATGTAAAATCATCTTGAATTTATCTCATTTTTGAAGGCTAATTTAGGACCAAAAATCACAAGAGGGTTACTGTAGGTATATGCAGAGGGTAGGATCTCAGTATCTTCAGATATTGTTAAAAATTGAGACTATAATTGACAATAATTTATTGTATGTTTTATTCAAAAATTTGTTGAAATATCACATCGTAGCCCCTAAATATGTAAAATTATTGTGTGTAAATTTTCAAAAATAATAAAAGCAAAAAAGAAAAAAAAGAAAAGAAAAAAGCCAGCAAAGAAAAGCTGTGCTAAAAAAATTGAAAGATGGTGTTAAACATGGAACACTGCTTCCTTATACTATTTAAGGGACCTATCTTGGGGGCATCACAGTTTCAATATAGACACTCATTCTGTGCCATGGTTTTTTATAAATGATTCCCACCACAAATGGAGTGTGTATATGTCAGGATTTGTCAAAGTCTCCATCTTTGCTTATCACTGACAAAGGAAGATAACTATACAAATCACTTTCTCTTTTATATCTTGCTAAAACAAAAGATCTGTCATTGACCCTAAATAACCAGTGTTTATATTGATAATTTTTTGAAAGCTCTTAAAGCTCCACATTCCATTGTGTCCCAGTAATTTCTTCCTCAATTCTTAGAGTATTACTACTTGAAAAATGAGCATATTTTTATTGCAAGAGGAATGATAATAAATCTTATAATTTTAAACCAGGAATCAAAGTCCCACTGAGCTAGGAGGAAATCAAAGGTCTACAAAATGTTTTTCATTCGTTTTTCCCCTGGGTGGTCTGATTCTTCTAATGTCCAGCTCTGCCTGCTATCTTGTCATAATGGGCTGAATTATGCAGATATTCAAGATGAGACATTACACTTGTACGTTACTAATTATACACATAGAATTCTGATGTTTACAAATGTTTAATGCATTGAAGGGGAAAAGGCATTTATTAAATACTTTTGAGTTTGTCAGCTTCTAGGACTTAACATCCTCTTGATTTAGTTTAGAAAGATTTAGCTAATTGAATAATTAATTTTTTAAAAAAAACAGAGTTAAAGAATGCTAAGGAACTTCTTAAATCCAACATGATGAAAATTAGAATTCCTTGTAGGAATAAAGACTGATTCCTTAGTGTCCTGGTAAGCCTACATATTTTTCTTTACTCATCCCTAGAAACAAAAGCAAATTACTTCACAGAAAAATGGTCATTTTCAATTCTACCCAGAGAAGTAATTACCATATTAAATATTTGCACAGCACAGAGCATTATATTATTGCTGTTAGGTGGATATTTTACTTTATTCTCAGGAAAAACTAAAATCTTTTCCTTGATAGAAGCACCAAATTAAGTACTTTTAAAAAATCACAGAAAAGCAGTTTTTTGTAAGTGCAAGAAAAAGAGCTTTGTGTTACAGACTTCTACAGAATATTGAAAATAGCCAAATGTGGAAGAAAACAAAATGTACTTTCTCCAATGGCAATTCTTCCCTACAAAAGGAAAGTGAAGAAAAGGTTGTAGTCTTAAAATGAATCATTGAACATTAATACCTAGTTACAGATTTTATTCTTGTAATCTTGAAAGGCCAAAGACCAGTATCATTTCCTATTGCATCTGTAGCCAGGTAACAACCTTTTAGAAAAGATCATGGTCCTAGAACACACACTAAAATAACTGATGTCTTCTGCAAAAAGAAATAGTACTCTGCAGTGCCTATCAGCAATCCCAGAGAGGAATAAATAGCCTCACTCATCCTACACCATTACTTTTTTTTTTTTTTTGAGATGCAGTCTCACTCTGTTGCCCAGGCTGGAGTGCAGTGGCACGATCTCAGCTCACTGTATCCTCTGCCTCCCAGCTTCAAGCAATTCTCCTGCCTCAGCCTCCCAAGTAGCTGGGATTATAGGCACACACCCCCATGCCTGACTAATTTTTATATTTTTAGTAGAGACGGTGTTTCACCATGTTGGCCAGAATGGTCTCAAACTCGTGACCTCAAGTGATCTGCCTGCCTTGGCCTCCCAAAGTGCTGGGATTACAGGCATGAGCCACCACTTCCATCTGCAAAGCAAGCTCTACTACGGTAGGGCACCCTGTATAATGATACCCAACTGAAGTTACCCATTAGTGATCACTGATAGTCTTTCTTTTTATTTGTTCATTTAAAAAAAAAAAAACGCTAAGTATCTCTCTTCTTGAAGCGATGAACAATTTCTAGTTTTCAAGAGCTATCAAGCTATGTAATCTTTTTTCATCTCCAATTAAATAGGTGTGTCGCAGAGTCATGTTACTCCACACTTTGCCTGCCTAGCACTGTGCTGGGTCCATTGCTCAGTAAGTACCCACTGAAAGTTCAATGACTGTGGTGTCATTGCCAGGGAAAGATAGTGACCCCATTTTGAACCCTCATTGGCAGCTAACCAAGGAATTTGTCTCACCGATTCCAATTTCTGCAGGTTATTAATATAATGAAACACTTTCTGAAACTCATTAAAGGGAGAAAAACCTTCAATTTTTCTCTGCTGGGATTGCCAGTTTTCTTTGCTTTCTTCTTTCTTCTCTTCCTTCCTTCTTTTTCACTACTTTCCTTCCTTTTCCTTTCTCTTTGCACTCATTTATTGTTGAGCACTGAGCTAGAAGTTGGGGCATATACAAATAAAAAGATTTGTTGTGTGTTTCGTTTTGTTTTGTTTTCTACAACCTGCCTTAAAGGAGCTCCCAGTTTAGTGAGCTGCCATTTATAATAAATAACAATAGTTCCATTTACTGCCTATTCACTTCATTCAAGATACACTTTATACATTGTTGCATTTAATCTTTATAACAGTCTTCAGAGGAAGTTGTTATGGGAACCCTATTTTACAGATTAGGAAAAAAGCTCAGAGTGGTCAAGTAACTTACTAAAGATCACACAGCCAGCAAATAACAGATTGGTATTCAAACCTAGGTCTGAATCCCAAACCTGTGCTTATGCCACAATATTTCATCCCCAGAAAGGAAAAGATGAGCTCTGTTGGGGGATATGTACCACCGAACTAACAAGGTATCTTTCCTCTTCTGAGATGAGATTTCCTTGAAAAAGTTTGCATCTCAATTCGATTTCAATATATCCAAGCCTATGAGGATATATAAAGCACAAAAGGCAATGGTTCAGGTTATGTAACTTATAGTCTGACCTACAGACCTGCACCAGTGGGTGAACTGTCATGAAGTAAATACAGAAATTGCGAATAAACATTTGAGAACTTTTATAGGAATTTAACACAGTGTAATAATAATAAATATGGCATTGTATTACGGGCTTTTGAATTTTTAATTAATTAATTTTCATTTATTTATTTTTAAGACAGGGTCTCCTTTGTTGCTCAGGCTGGACTGCAATCTCTGTATGATCATAGCTCACTGCAGCCTCAACTTCCCCGGCTCAGGTAATTCTCCTGCCTCAGCCTCCCAGACAACTGGGACCACAGGCACACACCACCAAATCCAGCTAATTTTTGTATTTTTTGTACATATGGGGTTTTGTCATGTTGCCCAGGCAGGTCTCGAACTCCTGAGCTGAAGCAATTCACCTGCCTCTGCCTCCCAAAGTGCTGGGATTACAAGTGTGAGCCACCACTATGGCCAGCTTCTGGGTTTTTTTTTTTTAATTTAATTTTTTAGTAGTTCATTTTCATTGTATTTTATAAAAGTATCAGTGTATAATGGATTGGACATTTAAAAAAAGTGTCCTTTACCATAAGTAGTTTGTGAAGCATTAATTTATATAAATATGTAACATTTAAATAATGTTATTAAATTGTCAATATGATTTTCTGGTGGTACCACTAGGATTCCCAGAATAGATAATTTCCCTTTCCTGGGCCAGCTACTGTTGTACTTGGGAGCTCTAGGAAGTTCATTTGCCCCAGAACTTTTTTAGCATGGAATCTGAAACAAAAACCTCTGTTTTCAGAAGGTGTTTGATGAATCTTGAATGGACCCAGTCAGTAACCAGTGATCGCTGAGATAAAAATGTTTCCTGAGTTTTAATTTATATTTCTCAGTGAAAAAAGAAATACATGTGGACACATTGCACCTTCCAGTAATTTTGATCATGAGACTGAGTGACAGACGTTGAAGATACTTTTGAGTGGTATAATTTACACATAACATTGACCAGAGTTGTGTTCTTTACCCCACTACAGTGGACTATGTCAAGGAATAATACAAAGTGGTAAGATTCTCTCAGGGCTCTCCTCTGGGCAGAATATAGAGGTATAATTTGGTACTTGGAAGAGACATCCTGGACAATTTATGTACCCAGGAATCAGAATTGGCTTATTCATGACTTTAAGGGAAGTCATGCATTTAAGGAGTTAGTTATTGCAACTGAAGATAAAGTGCTGCTGCTGGCAGAAAATGTTATTTTATGAAAGCTTTTACCAGAATTCTTCCCCCAAACCCTGAATGATAATATATTTAAGATTTCAATTGCATGTGTCATTTACTTATTTTCACAGCCGTGTCCTGGCTGTGAAAACATCTTCTGCCTATAGTGACACCTTAACTGGAGTTGATAGGGTTGATTTTCTGCTGGTTGGTGACAAGCGTGAAACCATGGAAGAATCTGCAGTTGTGTGGCTGGCCCTGCCCCCAGAGACCAGCAGTGAGAGCACAAGACTGCTCTTTCATCTGTGACTAAAGAAACTAACAGGATGACTCAGAGGCCAGGGGAAAACATGCTCTAGGGATTTCTTCTCTCAAACCCCTTAAAATGGGAGGGAGATTAATGGCTGGAAAAGTCACACTGCAGATTATAATTCTCTTCCAGCAGGTTATAAAGGTGCACTGACAAACTGCTAGGTGGGGGAGATGAAGAAAGGCAAAGGCTATATGGCAGCTTTCAAAGCCGTTTATCAGAAAAGAAGATATCTCTCAATAAAATGGAACTGTGTCTAAAAATTCTTGCCTGGCATCCCTATCTGTTATATGCTGAAGCATGAACTACATGTGCCTTCATCGTAATCAGAAAATAAAATTATGCCCATGAAATATGTAAATATTAGATATGTGTGTTTAATAAAACAAACTGGCTATAAACTTTGAAATGGATCAAGACTAGACTTTATATATGAGCTTGCCCTTCTGTTTGATGAATTGTATAGACTGGCAGCTTTGTGGATTCCATAAGTATCCCAGCTTTCTGATAAAATATGGAATATTTATTATGTAGTATAGACAGCAGGATATTAATATTATTCTAAAAACTATATACAAATGCTCCTTGACTTATGTTGGGATTGTGTCCCAGTAAATTCATCGTAAATGGAAAAGATCATAAGTCAAAGATTCATTTAATATACCTAATCTACTGAGCCTCATAGATTAGCCTAGCCTACCTTAAATGTGCTCAGAACACTTACGTTATCTTTCAGTTGGGAAAAGCCATCTAACACAAAGCCTATTTCATAATAAAATGTTGAATATCTCATGTAATTTATTGAACACCATAATACAATTGAAAAACAGAATGATTGTATGATTGTGTGGATATCTGAAATACAGTTTTTACTGAATAGGTATCACTTTTGCACCACACCACCTCTTTCTTTCTCTCTCATATATATATGTGCGGAGGGAAGAGATGGGGGAGGAGAGAGAGAGAGAGAGAGAGAGAGAGAGAGAGAGAGAGATTGTTCCCCGTGGAATAGTTCTTTATTATCAAAGATAAATTTGTTGGGTGGGATACACCCTTCAGCAGAACAGGATAAAATAAGTCAGTTCAGCTATTGACCGAGATGTCATCGCCAATTCACAAACCAGATATGAATTTTAAGTTCCCATGGTACAGATTAAGAAACAGATCAAAGCTCAGCACAACTGAATTTTGAGTGTGGTCTTAAATGAACTAAGAAAGTATTGTTTTCTTTCCCTTTAGAAACTCTGTAAAGTAGAAGTAAATTTTATTTCTGGGGCGAGAAAGGATCAGGTGTTCATGGTTAATTAGTGCTGTTGAAAAAGAGAGTAGATGAGAAAGAGGTCAGAAAATAGCATGTATTGTGAATGTAAGATGTGAGTGTAGGTCAGAAATTATTCTTGAGTTTCCTGTTATAAAGTTCATAGAGCAATAACCTGCAATCCAATGTTAACAGTAAAAAGTAATTTTAGCATTTGTAATCAAGATTTGCTTTTTAAAATATTTTTCTATACTTAAAGCTAACCATAAAAATCAAGAAACTTAGGCAGCTATGCCTTGGCTTCAAGGATGAGAACACATTTTTATTTTTCAACTTGGCCAAAACATTCAGATGTTTTTTAAATTGTGGAAGAGATACCAACTCACAGATTAGAAGAAACATATCCAAACCTTCTCCAGCCAGTGGCCCTGCCGCCATCAATTTTACGTTTAAAAGCCTGTAAAATATTTAAAAAGAGGATCATGATTCTCTAAATTCAATTAAGTAGTAATAGGAAAGGTTGAAGCTTTCAGTTTTGAGATAAAAAATTACAGAGGGTAAAGCCTTCTCCCTCGGTTCGCCTCTAGGCATAGACCATGCTACATAAGAGGCTTTTCATTCAACCTGGTAATGGGAAACATCCATCACCTCTGTCTCCGAAGCTGGCCTTAAACCCTTCCTCAAGTGGAGAATATTATTAAACGTTTAAAGAAAACTGAAGTCACAGAAGGACATTTCCCCAGCCTATGATAGTGTAGATTAATCAAGGAAGACAATTTGTACGTTATCTTTGAAATGTGAATATAGAATGGTTTTAAATATTCCAAATCCTCCGGGCCTACTTAAAAACAAATACTGATAGCCCTTCTCCAAACTGTTTATAAGAATGCCTCTGTTTGCAGCAGTGCTCAATATGAATGTTATTTCACGTGCCCATTACTGAGCAAGTGCATAATAAACATTTGTTATGCAAATGAATGTTAAATAACATAAAACCAGTCATAGCTACTGTGTTATTTAGGCAGCATTAAAGACATTTGACCAATTCCAGAGTAATCTGTTCTATTGTATTTGTAATGTATCCAACATATATAATCATATATATTTAATATATGTTATAGTATGAATGTTTATATTAATGCCATTTAATAAAAATTCAATATTTGTAATTGCGTATATCTGTTTAATTTGAGACTTTATTAAATGCCCTGAATGTCCCTGTATAACACTCTGTACATTGTAGAGAATCCATTATGCCCCTTGAATGAATGTTCTGAGGGCTCAGGAGTAATTACAGGGATTTCCTTACGGACCTAAAAAGGAAAAACTTATAGTACTCTTATTTTTATATATAGAAAAATACCTTCATTCTCCCAGGCCTCTGCATCCTGTCCCCTCATTTTCACCTCTTTGCCCTTTAAAATGTTCACATTTGTCTTATGCCAAACTCCTAAGTTGAGGGAGAGAGAATATGCTGTCTCTTTTTGCTTATTAATGTGAAAATGTGCTGTATACTTTTAGATAGAGAGGTTGTGTGAGCCAGCAAATGCACTGGCAGGTGGACTAGTTTTTGCTGCCAAATGAGTCAGCTGAGATAGGAACAGTAATTTATTTGAATGGACATGAGTTGACAATGCCATAAAGAGGTACTGGTATAGCTTAATGGAAGTAACTGTCAAGAAAATGTAGGTTGGGCATGGTGTGATTTGGAAAGCATCAGAATGTCTCCATGTCCACAAGTGTCTGCCCTTCCTAATCCAGGCCACTGTCTTCTGGATTCCCTGGAAAAAATGCAAATACCCCTAGAGGACTGACACATCAACTGATTATCAGGTGTTAATATTATGTTGAAATCACTAATATTATTATTTTTTTTGAGACAGAGTCTCAATGTGTTGCCCAGGCTGGAGTGCAATGGCACGATCTTGACTCACTACAACCTCCACCCTGGGTTCAAGTGATTCTCCTGCCTCAGCCTCCCGAGTGAGTTTCTGGGACTACAGGCACGTGTCACCATGCCTGGCTAATTTTGTATTTTTAGTAGAGACAGGGTTTCACTGTGTTGGCCAGGCTGGTCTCGAACTCCTAACCTCAGGTGATCTGCCTGCCTTGGCCTCCTGAAGTGCTGGGATTACAGGCTTGAGCCACCATGCCCAGCCAGAATGTTTTGACCTACAGAAAGCAGCAATTTTTTTGGTTCAACAAACTACCTTCCTGGGGATACTTTGTCAAATTGCCTTTTTTTTTTTTTTTGAGACAGAGTCTTGCACTGTTGCTCAGGCTGGAGTGCAGTGGTGTGATTCACCTGCCTCAGCCTCCCAAGTAGCTGGGATTGCAGGCACCTGCCACCATGCCCGGCTAATTTTTGTATTTTTAGGAGATGTCCTCTTCCAATCTTTTCATCCTTATGCATACCTTTTTATCAATTGTTTGATTTTTCATTCTCTTTTTATCAAGTGTTTGATTTTTCATTTCCATCCCAAAATGGTTCCCTTTGACGGAGAAGACAGGAAAAGTCAGAGCTTTGTTTGCCATTTGTCTTCCATCACCTTTATCTTATTGGCCTTAAACAGTAAATCTCTTTTTTGATCTTTTTTAAAAGTTCAGTTTTGTTTTCTTACTATCTCTGGGATGTTTTCCTATTCCCAGATCAATTGGATGTCAGCTTTTCTGGCCTTATTCCTACATGTTTGTGATGAATCCTAGTATTAGTTTTTTTTTTAATCTACCCTTCCTTTTTCAAAAAAATTAAAACACATTCTTTGCTTAATTTTAAGGTTTATTTTATTGCTACTATTTTTCCTAATTACAAAAGGAATATATGGTCAAAATAAAAACATTACAGACATTTGTACCTTAGAAAGTAAAATTTTCTAGAAGCCTACTTCTAAAGATATATTTCCTTTAGACTCCTCAGTTCATAGCAGAGATCCTTGTGCAAGTAACCACTGGTTTCTTTAATTATCTTACCATTTTCTTCCCTGTTAGGAGAATTTGCAATTGCATAACAGAAGATTTTTAAAAAAAGAGTTCCAGCTCTCTCAAATTTCATTATGGAAATTATGAAAAGCTGGAAAATGTTTACCTTTTCTCTGGACTTTAAAATTACGTCTTTCTCAAGTCTACACACAGGTGTGAGCACACTTAGCTTTTGCTCCCTGGTTTTTAGGAATACCTTTTTGTGCTTCATTTTTTAAATGAAGAACTTGGATGGACTATGCAGTCTAATAGCACTCATCATTTACTACTTTCTCTGATTCTACTAGCTATAGAAAGTTGCACAGGTGAACAACATTTGAGAAAGCCTTATGTTGGCCAGGCGCTGTGGCTCGTGCCTATAATCTCAGCACTTTGGGAGGCCAAGGCGGGTGGATCACAAGATCAGATGGAGACCATCCTGGCTAACACTGTGAAACCCTGTCTCTAGTAAAAATATAAAAAATTAGCCGGGTATGGTGGCACATGACTGTAGTTCCAGCTACTCGGGAGGCTGAGGCAGGAGAATTGTTTGAACCTGGGAGGCGGAGATTGCGGTGAGCTGAGATCGCACCACTGCACAAGAAAAAGAGAAAAGTAAAAGAGGGAGGGAGGAAGGGAGGGAGGGAAGGAAGGAAGGAAGGAAGGAAGGAAGGAAGGAAGGAAGGAAGGAAGGAAAGAAGGAAGGAGAAAGAAAAGAGAAGGAAGGAAAGAAGGAAGGAAGGAAGGAAAGAAGGAAGGTGAGAAAGAAATAGCCATTGTAAATAACAGCTTTCCCACCCATACATGCCTGTGACAGGGATCAGAAAAGTACCCCTGGAATGCAGCCGCGGAGGAGTTAGTGACAAATTTGGAGTTGCTAATTTTTGAATCTTATTAATTAATGACCCTTTGAGGTACTTGGGTGGTTGAAGGCAGCATGGAAGCTGGTCCAGAAAGGTGGAGTCTTGTTATATGGCTTTAGGTGAATTTATTCTCTTTGCCTCAGTTCCACATCTGCAATGTGAGATAATGAAATTTGAAGCCTGTTGTGGTAAGCTACACTTGTGACTCACATCTATGATTTTAAGTGTTCAGCACTCCACTTTTCTGGAAACAGGCACTCACTGTTTTAGTCAGGGTTCTCTAGCAGGACAGAACTAACAGGGTAGATGTATATGAAGAGGAGTTTATTAAGGAGTATTAACTCTCAGGGTCACAAGGTGAAGTCCCACAATAGGCTGTCTGCTTGGCTGAGAAGCAAGGAAGCCAGTCCGAGTCCCAAAACTTCAATAGTAGGGAGGCTGACAGTGCAGCCTTCAGTCTGTGGCCAAAGACTCAAGATTCCCCAGAAAACCAGTGGTGTAAGTCCAAGAGTCCAAAGCTGAATAAAATAGAGTCTGATATTTGAGGGCCAGAGGCATTCAGCACGGGAGAAAGATGAAGGCTGAAGACTCGGCAGGTCAGCTCTTCCATCTTCTTCTGCCTGCTTTATTCTTGCTGTGCTGGCTGTTGATTAGATGGGGCCCACCCAGATTGAAGGCGGGTCTGCCTCTCCCAGTCCACTGACTCAAATGTTAATTTCCTTTGGCAACACCCTCACAGACACATCCAGGAGCAATACTTTACATCCTTCAAACCAATCTAGTTGACATTCAGTATTAACCATCACACCCACCTTTCTAGAGGTTTTGTTCATTCATTCATTTATTCAACAATATGTATTGGCTGGGCACCATGACTCATGTCTGCAATCCCAGCAGTTTTGGAGGCCAAGGTGGATGGATCACCTGAGGTCAGGAGCTCGAGACCAGCCTGGCCAACATGGTGAAACCCTGTCTCTACTAAAAGTACAAAATATTAGCCAGGTGGTGGGCACCTGTAATCCCAGCTACTTAGGAGGCTGAGGCAGGAGAATCGCTTGAACTTGGGAGGTGGAGGTTGCAGTGGGCTAAGACTTTGCCATTGCACTCCAGCCTGGGCAACAAGAACAAAACTCCATCTTAACAAAACAAAACAAATCAACCCAATATTGTTGAGTGCTATATCTGACATTATTCTAGGCCCTGGAGATATAGCAATGAATAAAACATTCCTGTTCACATGAAACTGATATTCTGATAAAGGGCATCAGACATTAAACAAAATAAGTAAATATGTGGTATGTATTAGTTTTCTGTGTTACTATAAAGGAATATCTGAAACTGGGTAATTTATAAAGAAAATAGGAGGCTTGCTGATCTCCAGATAATTGGGAAAAAGCCTCTAATCTCTAAGTCATCATTGGTCAAGCCTTGCAATCTTCCCAGCAAGTGTCTGGCTCTCTGCTTCCATGCCACAGGAACACAGAACTCTTTCCTGAGGCTAAAGGACACTGTACTCCTTTGGGTACAGTCATCCCTTCTGAAGTCATGACATCTTCCTGGAAAAATGAACATCTTGAAGCAGGGTTAGGTGTCCACTAATCTTGTGATATGCCAATCTTTTCAGTTAGTTTAGGCTTTTATAACAGACCCCAAGAGTAGGTGACTTTCTTCTAGGAGTTTCAGCTTTCCACCCTGAAAATACTCCCTCAAAGATTTTTTTTTCCTTTTAATAAATTGTTCTGCCATGTGTTTGTTGCACGAATGAGCACAAATTCAAATGGGATCCCATAACTGGTGATTCTGAGCAGCTAAGGAGCATCATCAAAATATTAGATATTAAAGTCCAAGAATATGATGAGGAGAAAGAGTGGCTGTAAAGAAACCTAAAGAACAATGAGGGCAAACTTTATCTGTCTCACAATACTTATGATAGCATTTCATGTGTTTGGTGCAGAAGTAATTTTTCTCCACTCTGCCTTGTGCTGGGATCAAAACAATATTCCTTGATCTTGTTGGGGAGCAAATGACTTTTAGGGAGAAGGTCTCAAAGGGAAAGTAGTTTAAATTTTATGAATTGCAAGAATGCCTTTTGATATCTAAGGAATGCAACGCACAGAAGAGCTGATATTCAAAATCAGAATTATTAAAAATTGTAGTGGGGGCAGTTGGGGTTTAGGGGGTGAACAGGAGGAACAGGAGTACATGAAGAGCATCAAAATAAGCCCAAGTGATTTACCATTGGCTTGGCCTAGAAGTTTCTTCGGGGAATTTGAATAATTCGTATTTATTTATACGTTTTCAAATATTTATTTAAGTGCCTACAACGTGTGAGGCATTTGGGATGTGAGCGAACGCGGTATGTAAGTTCTTTGCTCTAATAGAGCCCACATTTGGATGTATATTAATTCTGAGCCAATAGAGCTCACATTTGGATGTATCTTAATTCTGAGCCTGAATTCAAGAGCACAGTACAGTCAATTAAGCAGTGAGCCCAGGAAGCCGTGGATCTTCACAAGCCCCAGGAAAAGTCAATATTTTCAATTTTCTATTTAAAATACAAGGGCACAGCAAGCGCTTGCCTGTATGAGAAGGCCATGGACTACAATTCCCACAAGCCGTTGCGACTCTTTCGTTCCGCGCAACTTGCGGTATGAGGAAGAGGGGCCTGTTAGGCTCATTCTTGTTGCATCATCAGCGTGCGCCTAGGTCTGGGCTACAAACGTATGGCAGGTTCTGAGGTGCCGGCGGTGGTGTCTTCGTCGTCTTTGAAAACAGACACATCCCCTGTCCTTGAAACTGCAGGAACGGTCGCAGCAATGGCTGCGACCCCGTCAGCAACGGCTGCAGCCGCGGCTGTTGCGGCCGCGGCCAGGACAGGATCTGAAGCCAGGGTCTCCAAGGCCGCTTTGGCTACAAAGCTGCTGTCCCTGAGCGGCGTGTTCGCCATACACAAGCCCAAAGGGCCCACTTCAGCCGAGCTGCTGAATCGGTTAAAGGAGAAGCTGCTGGCAGGTACTGCAGCCCGGGTGGGGACCAGGCTGAGGCGGTCGCTGCAAGAGGGGAAGCACACTAGGCTTTTTGCGACGCTTGTGACTCAAGAGACAAAAGGAAGGGAAAGGGAGAATGACCATTGAATTAGCTCTGGACAGAAATCTCGGGCGTCTCGGGCTTGGACTTGCAGTGGCACGAACTCTTGTAGCCTACATGGCAGTTGTAGTTCTCAACGGGAGAAAAAAAAACCCGTCAATAAAACCCTTCCCTTGGGCGTGCAGACCTATTTTCTGTAATCTGATCCTTCAGGAGTCTTTTGTTGGGTTCATGTGGATGAACCCCAAAAGGAAGCACTGGCTTTGCATTCTTCAAAATGCATTGGAAATGCAGATACACTTCGTTAACCAAGACCTAACATAGTGGATTTTCACATTTTAGTGGCCCTGACAATTACTTAGAATCTCTTGTACAAATACAGATTCCTAATCCCTGTCTTCTCAGAGACTGTGATTCTGAGAGTTCGGGGTATTTTCAGGAAAACGCAATTCTAAACAGTTGCTCCAGGTGATTCCACTGTAAGTACCTTATGGGCCACATTTGAGGAACACGTAATGTAACTTGGTCACTAAGCTGAGTGTTCTTTTTATTGATTCGTTTATTCACGTACACTGGGAAATTACTAGAAAAGCCCAAAGAATCACCCCGTTCATCAGCTCGGTAGATCATTTCACACATAAAGTATCAAGGATCCTTAAGTTCATTGGATATCGACATAAGCCAGGTCTGTGCTAGCCTATAGAGACTTGAAGATGAAAGATACTGTGTCTTACCTTCACCAAGCTTATAGCCTACTAATTTCTGCATCGTGTGGTGGTAAAACTAGCTGGCTAGGTTATTCAAGGCCCTTCAGAATTTGGCCCTATTCTGTCTTGCCATTAAACCAGTACAGGGACTTTCTCACATTGTTTAGTGTCCCATGGAAAACTTTACACTTAAAATGCAAAAACAAATTATTCTTATGGGAATTAGAACTGACGGTACAGATTTAAATGTTTTTGGGCAAATAAGTACACTCCTGCAGATGTTTAATTCCAGTATCACGACTACTCATTCTTTTTTTAAAGTTTACTTTTTTCCCTGAAAGGAGGGGTCACACAGAGGATGTCAAAGTGAGGAATTGCATCAAGGATATGTATTGTGGTGTCATCATAGGTTTGTTTTTTTTTTTTTTTTTAAGTTTTTCTTTCTAGAACTGCTCCTTTCCTGATTTGTTAGCTAAACTCTGGGTTGTTGCTTTTTTTTAATCCTTAAGGTAATGATTACCATTCTTTCAGACAAGTTTCTGACAAAGCCATATTCTGGCCTTCTGGTTAATCTGCCTCTAAGAACTGAAGTTTCTTGTGGAATCTTGGTTACATGATTGTTTCAAGGCTATTTCTAGGCTAGAACTTAGCTAGAGACAGTCTCATGATCCTTGATTTCTGTATTGCTTGTGTGTGATTGGCCTATTCTTTATTTATGTTAGTTAGGCTAGGGCTTCCCAAATGTCATTTTAACTAGCTGTGAGAATTAACTTGGGAAGGTTCTTAAAGATACTCACATTCTAATGCTATCTGTGTTTAACAACTACAGACAATGGTTGTGGCCTCTAATACCATTCCTTGTCTTTCCTTACATTGATTCCTGTTATACTACAATCCCTAGTCTTTGTTTGAATCCTTCAAAGCCCTAAGTGTACCACAGTTTTATAGCTAGAAAATACCTTAATAAATATTTATCCACAAATACTTAGTTCAGTGGGATGAACTAAATTCCTCACTTTATAGAGGCAGTATGTCTGCACGTTAGAAGGAGGTGTATCCGGGCACAAAGGGAAGATAGTATATTTATGGGGCCTTCTTACTTGAAGGAGAGAAATTGAAAATACAAAGAGTTCCCCAGAAGGTTTCTGTTAATTTACGGGTGAGAGATCCCTGATGGGTTGCAAGTAACAGGTCAAGGGTTTAAAACCTAGGTCTGGCCTTAGAAGTTTATGTCAATGTAGACAGCCATACCCATCTAAGTATGGTGATGTCATAATTAGAGAATGATGCCAGGGTGTTCTAGTGACCATGGTTGTGACTCACTAGAGTGGTAATTTTGCTGGGAGGCCAAGCCACCTAACATAACCTTTTCCCATTTAAACTGGCTTCTGCATTTCCGTTGTTGCTTTGCTTTCCCCTCCTCCCTTTTCTGTCTACTCGTTTCATTTTCTTTATTTTCTTTCTGCTCTGTGTCACTGGTGATAATGAAGGTTTGATGGGTTTGGGAGCAGGTATAGATCAATATAGCTTTTCCTGCTTTTCTTTTCTTTCTCACTTGAAGTCTAATAGCCAGTCCTCTCTCAATATGTTGTATGCCATTATCAAAACGACTTATATTTATCTAGAAGGAAGCACTGGCTCTGTATCCCCAAAGTACTTTCAAATAACACTATTTTGCTTTATCTTCTTTTTTTTATTTGAGACAGGATCTCGTGCTGTTGCCCAGGTTAGAATACTGTGGCACAGTCTTGATTTAACTGTAACCTCTGCCTCCCAAGCTCAAGCAGTCTTCTCACCTAAGCCTTCCAAGTATATAGGACTGTAGGTGCACACCATCATGCCCAGATAATTTTTTAAATTTTATTTTGGGTAGAGACGGGGTTTCCCTGTGTTGCCCAGGCTGGTCTTGAACTTCTGGGTTCAGGTGATCCTCCTGTCTCAGCCTCCCAAAGTGCTGGGATTACAGGCATGAGCCACTGTGCCCAGCTCACTTTATATTTACAAAAGGAATATGAGATATACCAGGTTGGTATCCTCTTTTTAAAATCTAAATGTTTGGATCACCTGAGGTCAGGAGTTCGAGATCACCCTGGCCAACGTGGTAAAACTCCATCTCTACTAGAAACACAAAAATCAGCCAGACGTAGTGGTGGGCACCTGTAATCCCAACTACTCGGAAGGCAGAGGCAGGAGAGTCACTTGAACCCAGGACGCAGAGATTGCAGTGAGCTGAGATCATGCCACTGTACTCCAGCCTGGGCGACAGAGTGAGACTTCATCTCAAAAAAAAGAAAGGAAAAAAAAATCTGAGTGCTTAGGAAGTTAAGGTGCAACTTAATCTTACCTGCTTTCCACGTAATGTTTTGTTGAGATTTGCTTCTTTAATGAATTGCAAGTTTTGATTAGGAGAGGGAGACCATGAATACAGGAAGTTTGGGAATTTGGTGTGTTTAGAAGTAGCCCTGCATGAGTTGTACTTCCAACGTTAGGTAGCTGGAGATACCAGCGAAGACCATGGAAGAGATTTAGAAATGGAAATGGAAATTTTTTTTTTCTTTTTGAGACAGAGTCTCACTCAGTTACCCAGGCTGGAGTGTAGTGGCATGATCTTGGCTCACCACAACTTCTGCCTCCCAGGTTCATGTGATTCTCCTGTCTCAGCTTCCTGAGTTGCTGAGATTACAGGCACGTGCCATTATACCCGGCTAATTTTTGTGTTTTTAGTAGAGATGGGGGTTTCACTATATTGGCCAGGCTGGTCTCAAACTCCTGACCTTGTGATCTGCCCGCCTTGGCCTCCCAAAGTGCTGGGATTACAGGTGTGAGCCACCACGCCCAGCCAAATTGAGGACTTTTAAAAGTATCTTTCTATATCAAGATTAACTTTTTTTCATGATTCTCTTCACAGCCCACCACTACCAAGAATTTACTAGATTTTTGCGGGTTAGCCTGGATATTTACCAACCTTTTAGAAATGCTGTTTTTTTTCCTTAGAGAATTAATTCTAGTATATAGATAGCTAATTTTAGAATACTGTTTCTTTATAATTTAGGGAATGTCCATTTTAAAATCTTTCTTTGCTAGTAATGAGATCATAGTCTCAACATGTAAAGTTTGTACAGTTCTTTTTATTGCCTTTATTGAAATGGCAATAAAATTTTTTGAAAATGCCATCTCCATTTCCTCCCAAGTTTATGGAGATCCTACTTCATTTGTCTTGGTAATCACCTTTTTTTTTCATCCCCATTACTCTTGTAGAAGCTGGAATGCCTTCTCCAGAATGGACCAAGAGGAAAAAGCAGACTTTGAAAATTGGGCATGGAGGGACTCTAGACAGTGCAGCCCGAGGAGTTCTGGGTAAGAGATAAGTAAGAAAGTTAAATGTCCACTGTCTCTTATATTAAGAAACACTGGTTGAGAACAGACGAGATTGACTAAAGCCTTCTATTTTTTGGTCTATTTTGGAATGTTTCAGATCTACTGGATATATATAGTGCCATCTTCTAAAGAAGCCCTTAAATGGTACAAGGTCTTAGAGGCTGTTAGAAATAGCTACTTTTATGTGTGGATGGGACTTTGAAAAGGTTTGTATCTGTGCAGAAAAGAGTTAACATAGCAGACCTGAAATTGCTATCTTTAGAAAGGCCTGCTTATACACCTTGCCCTTGGCTGGTGTCTGGGAACTTGGAATTTGGGAGCGTTCCCACCTTTCACTGTCTGATAAGACTGGTTGGCTGTGCCTCAGATGTTTCTGAGATTACCAGCTTTCCTTCTAGGAATCTGGACTTTTGTCCCACTGCTAAGACAGACAGGGTGCCTGAGTGATTATCCTCTCAAGTCCCCAATAAACACATTGGGCACTGAGTTTCTAATGAGCTTCCCTGAGAGAAACATTGCACAGGTGTTACTGCTTTTTTTGTTGGAAAAAGCAGCATGCTTGAGTGTCCCCTCGTAGGAGGGAGAGAGAATAAGGAAGCTGGTGCCCAGATTGCTCTGTATCTTTTCCTCTTGTGGTCCAGCTGAGTATTCTTACTGCATCACTGTAATCAATCTGAGGTATACATCAATCTTTGAATGTGGGCTGGTCTTGGAGACTCCCAACAAGGTGTAAGGTTCTGTTTATCTGCTTATCTCTAGTCTAATCTCTGAGATAACTCTCTTGAGAAGGGGAAGCTCATAGTTCTTGAGAGGAAGTCATTTTCTGCTGGAGATGTATTAGTCGACCATTTTATTGCTTGTGAAGGAAAATTGGTAGACTTGATCGAAGGGAAAAATGTCTTTTATCCTTTTTTTATCCATCTTTTTTTTTTTTTTGTACCTGGTAGAGATTCTAAAGTCTAACTTAATGGACTGCTAAAGTATGTATATACAGGCTAGGATATATTTTACTCTGTAACTGCATCCTTAGTCACAGAACTACCTACATACATTGGGATCCCTCTCAGTGCCCCCCTCCCCACATATGAGAAACAAACTTTTATGGAACAATACTTATCTTTTTACATGCTGTGGTATTTTGTATTTTATTCAGTTGTCATTTAGAGCAAAAATTAGGTACAAACAACAGCAAACCTTGATCTAAGCTATCTAAAGTAAATAAGTGCTTATTTAAAAGAAAAAAATAAAACTGGTCAAGAAAATGGTATGCTTCAAGAACATTAGAAACTGTATATGATTTTGTATTTTCTAAAATTATAGATTTAATTTATGTTGGCAAAAGTATTTTTACTTGAGGTTAGAATAGACCAAATAGTTCAAGACCAACCTGGCCAACATAGTGAAACCCCATCTCTACTAAAAATGCAAAAATTAGCCAGGTGTGGTTGTGTGTGCCTGTAATGCCAGCCACTCAGGAGGCTGAGGCAGGAGAATCGCCTGAACCTGGGAGGCGGAGGTTGCAGTGAGCCAAGGCACACCACTGCACTCCAGCCTGAGCAACAAGAGCAAAACTCCATCTCAAAAAATAAATACAATACAATACAATACACTACAGTACAGTACAATACAATACAGTACAATAGAAAAAATCAGGCTGGGAACAGTGACTCATGCCTGTAATCCCAGTACTTTGGGAGGCTGAGGTAGGTAGATTGCTTGAGCCCAGGAGTCCAAGACCAGCTTAGGCAACGTGGTGAAACCCCATCTCTGTAAAAAATTTTAAAATTAGCTGAGTGTGATGGCATATACCTATAGTCCCAGCTACTTGGGAGGCTAAGGTAGGAAGATAACTGGAGCCTGGGAAGTTGAGGCTGCAGTGATCTGTATTTGTACCACTGCACTACAAAAAACAAACAAGCAAAACAAAACAAAAAACCCCAGCTAAGGATAACAAGAATTTATTGAGTACTTACTGTACATAAGGTCTTCAGTTTTGGGCATTCATAAGTTATATAGTTTAATTCTCATTGTAACCTATAAGAGGTTATTATTATCCCCATTTTACAGAAGAAGAAATGAAGACCCTGAGAGATAAAGTAACATGTTCACTGTTATAGAGTTAGTGACAAGAGTCAGGATTTGAGCCCAGATCTGCTCAGTTCCAAAGCATCTGCCCCACTGTGGTTGGTAGATACCTGGCACTACTGCTTTTGTTCCTCATGCCTTGTGCTCTTGGCGAAATTAGGGCTTCATGATTCTTACCAGCTTAGCACTTCAGTAGCCTGTACCTGATTAGAGTTGGTCCTTGAGTTGAAGCCTGTGCTTCTAACCACTTTGCTTTACTGTTTTCCAGGCATAGCACCACAAATACAAGAAAAGAGAGGATAAGATCTGTTGATTGTTTATGAATAGAGCAATTCTGTTAATTTCTAGTGGTGGTTCTTCATTGACATGCAGAAAATAGTAATATTCAGGGCAGTGAATGAAATAGTTTATTTTTTACCCTGAACTTATGGCAAGCTTGTCCAACCTTTGGCCTGTGGGCTACATGTGGCCCAGGATAGCTTTTAGTGCAGCCCAAGACAAATTCGTAAACTTTCTTAAAACATCATGAGATTTTTTTGTGTGTGATTTCTTTTTTTAAGCTCATCAGCTATCGTTAGTGTATTATATGTATGGCCCAAGACAATTCTTTCACTGTGGCCCAGGAAAACCAAAATATTGGACAGCCTTGGCTGAAGGGATCTTGTTGAAGCTTCCATTTTAGTATTACGAAGGGGCTGAGATTTGTATGCAAATTAAATTTGGAGGCTTAATTTTATATTTGATCACACAGGGACTTTTATGATATAACATGTTCATATGTCAGATGTATTAATTTTTCTTCCAATACATGTGATTTCCAAGGAGAGATAAAGTTTAAAAATTATAGATGTTGGCCAGGCATGGTGGCTCACGCCTGTAATCCCAGCACTTTGGGAGGCCAAGGTGGTCAGATCATCAAGACCAGCCTGGCCAACATGATGAAACCCCATCTCTATTAAAGAAAAAATTATAGGTGTTCAGTCACAGAGTAAGGGATGTTTGTTGTCGAAGTTAGCAGTTCTAGAAACTTATGAGAAGTTGATTTTTGAATGTGTGGTAAAATAAACACTAGACTCTAATCATATTTGGGTTTGTATACCGGCTACTGGCTTCTTCAGTTACTAACTATACACATCCTAAGAAAATCCCATAACCTTGCTGAATGTTTTTTCATCTCTTAAAAGTGGATAATGTCTACCAAAATTGAGTCAAAAGGTTTTTTTTTTTTTTTTTTTTTGAGATGCAGTCACACTCTGTGGCCCAAGCTGGAGTGCAGTGGTGCGATCTCAGCTCACTGCAACGTCTGCCTGCCGGGTTTAAGCGATTCTCCTGCCTCAGCCTTCCGAGTAGCTGGGATTACAGGCACGCGTCACCATGCCTGGCTAATTTTTGTAATTTTACTAGAGACGGGGTTTCACCATGTTGGTCAGGCTGGTCTTGAACTCCTGACCTTGTGACCTGCCCGTCTAGGCCTCCCAAAGTGCTGGGATTACAGGCGTGAGCCACTGTGCTTGGCCAGGTCAAAAGGTTTTTAAAAATATCTTACAAAATACCTATAGTATATAGATAATATACTTTATCCTGTGAAGTACTGTATACAGGTCTTTTTTATTTTTATTTATTTATTTTTTTGAGATGGAGTCTTGCTCTGTCACCCAGGCTGGAGTGCAGTGGTGAGATCTTGGCTCACTGCATCCTCCACCTCCTGAATTCAAGTGACTCTCCTGCCTCAGTCTCCTGAGTAGCTGGGATTATAGGTGACTGCCACCACGCCTGGCTAATTTTTGTATTTTTAGTAGAGTCAGGGTTTTACCATGTTGGCCAGGGTGGTCTTGAACCCCTGATCCCAAGTGATCTGCCTGCCTTGGCCTCGCAAAGTATGGAGATTACAGCTGTGAGCCAACATGCCTAGCCAAAGGTCCTTTTTTAAAAAAAAAAAAATACAACTGGATCTGTGTGAAAAAATATACTTTTACTTTCAACATTTTAGACTGTTTTTGCTTTTTTTTTTTCAATATTAGTGGTGCAGAGTAAGAATTTAGCTGACAATTTAAAATTATAACCTGAAATTCAGGTTTATAATTCTATAGCATGATTGCTAGAGGGTTCACAGTTTTCTCAGAAATACTGTGGTAGGCAAAATAATCACCTGCTAAAAGTGTCCATGTCCTAATTTCTATAACCTTTGAATATGTTAGGTTACATCATAAGGAGCATTAGGGTTGTAGATGGAATTGATGTTGCTAATCAGCTGACTTTAAGATAGATTATCCTGGAATTTCCAAGTGGACCCAATGTAATCATAAGATTCTTTAAAAGTGGAAGAGGAGGCAGAAGAGAGAGTCAGAGATATGGCAATAAAAGCAGAGGTTGGTGGGATGTGATTGCTGGCTTTGAAGAGTGAAGGGGAATCACAAGCCAAAGAATGGGAGCAGCCTCTAAAAGCTGGAAGAGGCAAAAAAAAAAAAAAAAAAAAAAAAAAAGGTTCCCTAGGAAGACTGTAGTGAAGGATTCTCTCCTAGCTCCTCCAGCGAAGAACATAGCCAAGCCAACCCCTTGATTTTAAGCCTAGTTAAACCCATTTCAGACTTCTGACCTCACAACTGTATGATAAAATGTTTGTATTGTTTTAAGCCCCAATTGGTAATTTGTTACAATAGCAATAGGAAAGGAATGTACCTATTGATCTTGAATCACTTAAAATGTAAATAAAATTTCTATATACCATTTCAAAAGTTTTTTAACTTTAGAGGTTATAGAAACAGTGAGAAAATTTAGAAAGTACAAGACAGTTGAAAATAAAAAATGACCATTTTCCACCTTTTATCAATAGTCAGTTAACATTTTTGCCATATTTCTTCGTAACTTTTTGTCTATGCAAATTTTTTTTTTTTTTGAGACAGAGTTTTGCTCTTGTTGCCCAGGCTGGAGTGCAATGGCGCAATCTTAGCTCACCGCAACCTCTGCCTCCTGGGTTCAAGCGATTCTCCTTCCTCAGCCTCCCAAGTAGCTGGGATTACAGGCATGCACCACCATGCCCAGCTAATTTTTGTATTATTAGTAGAGATGGGGTTTCTCCATGTTGGTCAGGCTGGTCTTGAACTTCTGACCTCAGGTGATCTGCCCGCCTCTGCCTCTCAAAGTGCTGGGATTACAGGTGTGAGCCACCACACCTGGCCTGTCTATGCAGATTATTTTTTAAGTTGAGCTCTGCTTCACTATAGGTACTTATATATCCATTTTTTTAACTTAACATTGTAACATAAACATTGTTCATGTTGATAGACTCTTTGTAAACCTTATTTTTAATGGCTATAAAATGTTCTATCATATGGCTAAAATACAGTTCATTAACCATTTCCCTATTTGAGGTCACTGCGGCTATTACCAGAGTTTTGTCAGAACTGAGTTTGTGAGGGATATCTTTATAGATCTAACTTTTTGTTTGTTTACTTTTTAGTTTTTATTTTTTACCCACACATCTGTATCAGCCAGGTGTTTTGGAGTCTTAAAATAGATTCCTACAATTGGAAAGATACAGGTCTTGTAAGATGACCCTACAGGGCATTAATCGAATTAGATAAATAGCAGTAGAAACTTCCAGTTGCAGAACACTGGAAATACATGTATATAATCCATGCCTGTCCTAGAGGGACTCTCCTCATAAACAAATTCTATCTTTTTGATTTGAGAATAGGATACTAGGACATTGGATTAAGTTTGGAGATACTGAATTGTTTTTGTGTGTTTGTTTTTAACAGAGAAAACATTTGTGCGAGCACAGAAAATTTGGGAGATAGAGTAGTAATTGTGAGACCATGCATGGAAAACACTGTTATTCATCCATTCTCTAAATTCTCCACACCTTTTCAAACGTGGTGCCTTTGCTCATGCTTTTCTTTTGTAAGCTGCTCATGTCTCTCAGTGCCTTTCGTTGTAGAAGTCCTACTGACCTTTCCAGGTTCAGCTGAAATGCCATTTCCTGCCTTTGAAGCTTGCCTGCTTGCTCTTCTGTACTGCTAATGTAAAACTTTATTTTGTCCTCTTAGTCTTTGTTGATATCTGTCTCCCTCTTAGATTGTTAAGTCACAGCTGAAGCCAGGTCTTATTTATTTCTGTACCTACACAATAAGTACTGAATACAATTTTGAATGATTGAAGGGAAAAATGCTAAATAAAAATTCTGTCCAGGGAACTAACCTGTGAATGAAAATCTGCTGGTTGGCTAGGTCCCAACGCTGGATAAGTTTTCTGTATGCCACCACCACATTAGTCTTCCTAAAATTCTGCTTTCACTAATCACCTAACTTCAATGGCACTTGGTTATTCTTAGGTATAAAATGAGAGGATTAAGCTGGGTAACTCTAAGATGCCTTCTTTTAAATTTTATCCTGGGTCACTAAACTAGCTCAGAAACCATCATGAGTTCAGGATTTCAGCCATGTTAAAGTCAAACATGTCAGCCTGCTTCTAAGACACACTATGTTTGGTCTATAAACCCACTGTTTTCATCCTTGTATCTGAGAGTTTGTGCAATTTATTTCTTTTTTAGAACATGCTTCTCTTCTCTCCATTGTGTTCCCTATACATCCTTCAAAGGCCTAACACAAACTCTGAAATGCTTGAATGAAGCATTCTCTGGCCTCTTTAGCCATTTAGAATGCTCCCACCTTTGCCCTGCTAAGGCAGCTGTTCTATCTCTGTTCATTTTGACACTTAATCATATACTATCATATGGTAATTTAGCATTGTTCTCTCATTAGGCAACATTTCTTGAGCACTGTGATTTCTGTTTTCTGTATTTTATTTTCCCAATGAGATCATAAGCTTTTTCAAAGTTAGGAAATGTGTCACAAGCTTCATTGTTTTTCCATTAGAAGTATTCCTCTTGGGATTATGTGCATAGCAGTTATTCAAAAAAATATTTATTGGGGATTTATTTGAATGGAATCAAATTGCATTGAATCTTTGCTGTTTGCCTCATCAGCAGCAGTATCTACAAGTTCTGTCATTTGAAGAGTATTGTGCTCTTCAGAGGATACTGAGGGCAGACTGTTTTTTATCTTAGTCCTTGAACCATATGACTTAGAGGGATCAAGACAGATGAGTGTCGTAGAAGTTTTCAGGGGGTTGGAATAGACTATGAATGAGTTGGGCTTGAGCTGGACTTCAATGCTGTAAGCACTGGGACCCTACTAAGAATTGTTCTGGGGCTTTGCAATGTGAAAAATAGGGTTTCAGAAATGGTTATGAAGTGGTATGAATTGAGAGAGGAAAGGATAGGATGTAGAACAATCAGATTTGCAGTGGTGTAGGCTGACAGTGAGAAGAAAGCCTAGATGAGTTTAGGTGGCAGAGGGAATGGAAAGGAAGGGGATCTGCTCTTAGACCATTTGGTTTGAATAATCTGAACTCTACCATGTACTGGTTGTGAGATGCTGGGCAAAGTTCTTAGTCTCTTATTCCTCAGTTCCCTCATACGTCAATAGGGGTAATTATACTACCTTTTAAAGTTGTTATAAGGATTAAATGGGATAATAAAGGAGAGCATTTAGAGTAGAATCTGATACATGGTAAACTCACTGAATGATATTTGCCGTAAATATTGAAGATAATTTTTCCAGTTTGCCAATCAGTACTCCTTATTTGCTCTTATAATTCTGAATTGTAGTGGTTTTATTGTGTTCTTATGCACAGTTGTATCTGTTGATGACAAATACTTACAAAAATTTGCCTTCTTACAAAAAGAGAAGTGACTAAATCCTCTCACCCTCACCTGGTGAAATGTGTTGTCCTATGAATAATGTTTGAAATGTAAGAGAAAGTCGGCCATTGTTGTACTTTGTATTTGGTCTCTGTTAAAATACATTCTTCAGCCTTCATTTTACCTTGTATCCTTTGTGTTAGACTGATTTGTTATGTTTCTCTTTTCTTGATTGTATACTGCTGGGTGCTAATCATCTTTAAATGGTTCATTAGCTATGATAATGGCTTTTGCTTTGTTTAATAATGAATTCTGTCAAAAGACCTCATCATACCCATTTGAACATGGTTAATTGTGCCATGTGTTTTTCACTGGTGCCTGTATAAAATTCCAGTGCATCCTTTCAGGTTGATGTAAAGCTTCATTATCTAATTGGCTGGATTGAGGTTTCCACTGAATTTAATACTTTGAGAATGGGAAGAAAGGTCTTCTCTCATCCCTTTTTCAGAATCTCTTAGTTGCATGACAAGTTCAACTGTTTGGAGTAATAAGAACACTCAAAATTTGCAAAATGTATGCCCATTCCAACTTCACATTACCTAAGCTGGGAAATTATGACCAAAATATATAGCTATTTTAAAAACCTAGTTTTCAGAACAGAGTGTCATAATATTTCTTTCTTTGATTTGTAGTGGTTGGAATTGGAAGGGGAACAAAAATGCTGACCAGTATGTTGTCAGGGTCCAAGGTAAGAATACTGGAATAGTTCTATTTTTCTGTAATGTTATTGATGACCTACATGTGTTGGATTTTTATCAAATAAAAAATAAGCAAACTGAGTAAACTGCATGAGTATCATTTCTGAGTATTAATCATGTCTATAAACATATCTGAGATTCAAAATATTGAGATTGAAAATTGGAAATTCTGAATTGAAAAACCACTTAGACTTAAAGAAACAATGCCACAGTATTCATCATTTAACAAAATTATGTTTAGACTTTTAAAATACCATATTTCTTAGATGATCTGGCCTTGGAGGTCATAAACCCTAGTGGAAGATTTTTTTTAACCTTGGAATTTTTATAGAAACAATACCATTTTGTAAACCATGCCCTTTTCAGCAAAAATATGCTTTGTTCAATGGTTATAAAATGTTTATTAAAAGAGTAGGGCCTCTTTAAGATGATAAAGTGTGTTTATCTATGAGAGTAACCTTGAATAGATCCAAAAACACTTTTCCAGACACTTGGTAGAAGAGAGAAGGGGTTATTTGAAGGCAGGAAAGGCTGGAAAGCTGTGAACTGCTGGTAGAAGAGGTCTCTTCCACCTTTCAAAGAGATAATATCTGTATCCTAATGAGTGATTAGGTGCTGGTTATAAGTGCTGGGACTAAGTGCCAATGAAGATGCACATGGAAGGAAGATTAATATGCCAAGAGGTAGTAAAAAATTTCATCAAGTTCCTAGACTAACCTTTTTGTTTTAAAACTCTTGCTCTAAATGTGATATAAATCGTTGATAAACTTATTTTGTCTAAATTGTTTCTTTAAAAAAATATGTAGTCTAAGACTATTTAAAACAATTTCCAGTTCATTGTAGACTGATTGATGACTTTTGTAAAATACAATTAAAATGTTGTGGCAACGTAAAATTGCTAAATAAGTTTCTACGCAACCTCATTTTCCGAACTTAATCTCATTATAGATACTGGCCTGTGGAAAACACTTGACATAGCAGTTTAAGTAAACTTTTATTAAAATAAAAGCCCTGGCCAAGTGTGGTGGCTCATTCCTGTAATCCTAGCACTTTGGAAGGCTGAGGCGGGCAGCTCACTTGAGGTCAGGAGTTCAAGACCAGCCTGGCCAGCATAGTGAAACCTGTCTCTACTAAAAATACAAAAAAAATTGGCAGGCATGGTGATCTATGCCTTTAATACCAGCTACTCTGGAGGCTGAGGCAGGAGAATTGCTTGAACCCAGGAGGTGGAGGTTGCACTGAGCCAAGATCACACCACTGCACTCCAGCATAGGTTACAGAGGGAGACTCTATCTCAATAAATAAGTAACAAGTAAGATGGATAGATAGGTAGGTAGGTAGGTAGATAGATAATAAGATAGATGGGTAGGTAGATAGATAAGTAGATTGATTGATTGATTGATTTTAAAAAGCTCTGGAGAACGTATTGTGTGTGATATCCCATTTTGCTTATCAACTGGCATGGCATAAAAATCTGTGCCATTCAGTTGGAAGGAATCTTAGTGCCTCTGATAAATGAAAAACTTCAATGTGGCTTGCTCTGTAATCTTCAAAATGTTGATATTGAAAAATTACTTCAAAACGTTGGTGTTGAAAAATTACAGTGTAAAAATTGCATTAGAATGAAGGAGTTTGACAGTTTCTCAATGAATTTGTACATTGTGCTTAAATACTGACACACAGAGCTTGAAATTTGTTTCTGATACTGGTTTTTGCCAGTTGTTTGATATTTGTGAACTCCAAAAGATGAACAATGTTTGCTTTAATATGGGATTGTGGATGATTTTTATTTTTTTCACATTATTTGGTATTTTCTAAAATCTTTACAATAAACAAATCACTTTTATGTTAGTAATAAAAAAGATATATTTACCTTAAGGAATTTGTTTGGGGTTTTTTCCCCCAAGATAAAATATGTTAAGTTCATTGAGATATTCATTGTTCACCCCTCCTCCCCCAAACCACAAACAGCACACTACATATTATTGAAAGATGTTACTTGTAAATTCCAGACGTATTTGCAGAAGTATGACTGAAAATGTAAATACATCATTGACTCTGGTGTAAATTTTGTCACAGCCCATTTTGCTGTTCAGCTACGAAACCTGAATGTCTTACAGTGAAATCACTGATCCTCAGATGACTGTAACATAAATAGAATAACACAGGTGCATCTTGTTATGGAAACCTAGTTCTTAGGTGTTTCATATTTCAAAAATAGGCATCATTGTCTTGTTAGCTATTTATATTTCTTATCCTTTTAATTTTATATACATGTTAAAAGAACTAAATCATTAAGTGTTTAATGTTTAAGTTTTTTTCTTATAAAAAGTGGTTTAAACTGTTAATACGTATTTTTGTTAGCTTTTTTAAAAAGCACTAGAAGGAATCTTAGAGATCTTGTTATCTAGTGACTTTCAAAAATTTTTTGACAAAGACTCATAATAAGAGACTTATTTTATGACATGGCCCTATAGACACATACATTTATGAAAAGGAAAGATTTTATCAAACAACTTTGTGTTAGTCTGTGTCGCTATAAAGGAATAGTCGAGGCTGGGTAATTTATAAAGAAAAGGGGTTTATTTGGCTCATGGTTCTGTAGTCTGTATAAGAAACGTGGTGCTGGTATCTGCTTCTGGTGAGGGCCTCAGGAAGCTTACAGTTGTGGCCATGTCATATGGTGAGAGAGGGAGTGAGAGAGAGAGAGGCAGAGGTGCCGGCCTCTTTAAAACAGCCAGATCTCTCATGAACTCATCACTGCAGGGAGGACACCAAGCCATTCATGAGGGATCTGCCCTCATAACCCAGAAAATTTCCACTATGCCTGCCCCAGCTACAACACTGGGGATTACATTTCAACATGAGATTTGGAGGGGACAGCCATCCAAACTTTATCCAGCTTTAACCCTGTATATGGTGTATTTTTGGTATTTTTCCTTCTATTTCACTTAATTAAAAAAAGTGGTGGCTGTAGCCTCCTAACTTGGCTGAGATCTAATGTCCACTTTTTCTTCACTTCCTATTTTGACAGATGAATTTTTATTTGCATCACAGTGCAACTAGAAAGATTAGACTTTGGTGTGTGTAGGATGGAGTTACGTCAAAAGTATTTAGTTCTAGGATGGCAGATATTCAGTGTTCTTGTTACAGCCATATTATAGTACACTCTTCTCTCCCTAGCCAGTCCTAATTGACGATATTGCTAATTGAACATAGCCTGACATTTCTTCTTGCTGAATCAAGAAACATCCTTAGAATCTTTTTCAACATAGTGCTATTTCATACAACTACTGTCACTTACCAGGCGAAATTCTGACCTTTTTTTTTTTGAGACAGAGTCTTGCACTGCCACCTGGGTTGGAGTCCAGTGGCACAGTCTCGGCTCACTGCAACCACCTTCTGGGTTCAAGTGATTCTCCTGCCTCAGCCTCCCGAGTAGCTGAGATTACAGTGCCCGCCACCACGCTCAGCTAATGTTTTGTATTTTTAGTAGAGATGGGGTTTCACCATGTTGGCCAGGCTGGGCTTGAACTCCTGAGCTCGTGATTCACCTCCCTCGGCCTCCCAAAGTGCTGAGATTACAGGCATGAGCCACTGCGCCCAGCCAATTGTGGCCTTTTAAATAAAATCCTTAGGCCATCATATTATTTTGTTTCCATCTATGAAGATTAGACACTAATCAGACCACCCAAATCATTTCTTGCATTTCCTCCCATTCAGATTGGGGTAAGAGTTAAGAAAAGAGCCACTACCCTGCATTCCTCATTGTCTTCCTCTCCTGCCTTGGAGTGAGCTTTGTTCTGCCAATGATCATATTTCTCAAGTCTTTTTTGTTTGTTTGTTTTCCACCACCTGCTCATTTAGGATTATGTGTATAATGTGTGTGAAAAGCATGTAAGCTTTTTGTACAGTGCCTTGTGTACAGAAATTGCTCATTAAATAGTGTTACTACTATTCCCAAGTATTTCAACTATCCCCAAATCTCTCTCTCTCAAGGTCCAGGCCTGTTGGAGCTTTCTAGCCACATGTTCTGTAAACACCTGAAATTAATTTTACTCAGGCAAGTTCTGTTGGAACTCTCAAATACAGTTAACTTCATTTTTTTTTTCATTGCTATCTGTGATAGCTGGTGATGTAGGCAAAATATTGCACTCATCAGAAAAAGAAAGCATTCCAGTTCTTTAAGGGAGAGACAAACTTTCCTTGGACATTAAAGTCAGAAAGAAGTTTCTGACAATAATGGATATTAAGTGACAGATAGATGGTGATTTTCAAAAATAGCTTTACGACAGATGTAGAAATGGAGCTACATAAAATACAGCTTAGGTTAAATGATTCTGAGAGGTTAGGCTGATGTGTTCCTTTGGCCTAAGTTGATTTAAGTATAAAATGTGTCTTAACTAGAAGAGGGCAATAGTCCCTTTCCTGTCTCCCTAAATTACACTTTCTTTGAGGCAGTCATTCAGCAAAAGCTGGATAGCAGATGTTGTACTTTGAAGGAACAGATTTTGATGAGGTTTTGAGGTTTTGGAGTGCTATCTTTTTTTTTTTTTTTTTTTGAGACAGAGTTTCACTCTTGTTGTCCAGGGTGGAGTGCAATGGCGCGATCTCGGCTCACCACAACCTCCGCTTCTCCAAGCAATTCTCCTGGCTCAGCCTCCCAAGTAGCTGGGACTACAGGCATGGCATGCGCCACTACGCCTGGATAATTTTGTATTTTTAGTAGAGTCGGGGGTTTCTCCCTGTTGGTAAGGCTGGTCTCAAACTCCTGACCTCAGGTGATCTGCCTGCCTCAGTCATGAGCCACTGTACCCGGCCTGGAGTGCTATCTTTATTAGTTTTCTATATTGTTGATCAAAGTTGGTTACTTTATAAATGCTTTAGAAACCAGATGGAAAGGTTATGAAAACCCGAAGAATCTAACTAGCATGTCCAAATATAAAGGTACCTCCATATTTCTGTGCAGGTAAACCATAGTGGCACCTTCAGGCAAAGCTAGCATTTCCTCAGAAGGCAATTTTGTATCTCCCTCCAATAATTAAACAAGTGTTATCATTGGAGTGAATAAAGTATCCCTTTGGTGTGGTCAAAGGACAGTAACTTTCCCCAAGAACACTGTAACATTTTTAGGTTAACCAGTTATGAGAACTCAAAAGCGTGACTTGAAGAATGCTTCTATGAAACTTAGCCAACTGTTTAAGATTTCAGCATTTCTAATCAGTTTTCTCCAGAGGCTAATCCAGTTTGTACCTTTTCTGCATATCCTATTAATATTCATATATTTCATAAATACTGTATTGAAAATTTGGAGGGCTTATACTTAGGAACTATAAATAACTGTTCCTTCTCTTTTTTTTTTTTTTTTTTTTTTGGAGATAGAGTCTCGCTCTGTAGCCCAGGCTGGAGTGCAGTGGTATGATCTCGGCTCACTGCAACCTCCGCCTCCCAGGTGCTGGTTCAAGCAATTCTCCTACCTCAGCCTTCCAAGTAGCTGGGATTACAGGCACAAGCCACCATGTCTGGCTAATTTTTGTGTTTTTTAGTAGAGATGGGGGTTTCACCATGTTGCCCAGTCTGGTCTTGAACTCCTTACCTCGTGATCTGCCCACCTCGGCCTCCCAAAGTGCTGGGATTACAGACATGAGCCACCGCACCCGGCCAGAACTGTTCCTTCTTAATGAATGCATTCAAAGCCACGTGTTTTTGGTTTGATAGGTTTTTAAAAAAGTGTTCTTTCACATCCTCAGTAATATCCCTCTTTCGTTTGTGAAGTTTTAAATCACAAGCTTTCAAACTGACACCTCAGTTGAGATCCAAGGAAATGATTGTGTATACTTTCTGTAATAGAAACATTTTTCTTTCTCCTAAACAGTACAGAAACTGATTTGTTGCCAGAGATGTCTAGGTAATATCTGCTCTGGGGTTCAGGGAGCTTGAAGATGAGTAAAGTAGAGAGTAGAATAATATCAGTGAGAAACCATGAGTCCCAGAGAGTACACAGGTCAATGGGATGTTCTTCAGGACCTTTCTTTTGTTGCAGTGGAATTACATTGTAATGAATACGTAGTAGAACTCACACTTCCCAGGTATACATCTTGGAGAATTAACAACTCTGAAGCATAGACTCTATGTAGAATTTAAGCCAGTGAAAAGAATTATTTTAGATCCCATAAGATAAAATGTTGGGGTTGAATGTATACATCTCCATGTCTTTTTTTCTTCTGTCTCAGTATCTTTTTGGTGGTGAGGCTTTGTTTCAGCTGGAGGCTGTGTAGTTGAATTTTTCTAAGTGGGTTGTGGATAACTGAATAAAATTGAAGGATAATTATTATTAGATGCCAGGACAAGGGAAAGCTAGGAAACAGCTATGATTTCAATCATCGGTTCGCAGGGCGTGGTCTAAGCACTCCTGAGGTTCTTTCAGGGAGTCTGTTGAAATTGAAACTATTTTCATAGTTTTGCTTTTTTAACTGGCAATCCTACAAATACACAGTAGAGTTTTTCAGAGGTTACTAGATGTACAATGACCTCACTGCTCTGATGGCTAGTGGAAGTTTTAAACATTTTTCAGCTTTAATTTCTAATAGAGTAAATCTAGACAGATATAACCTGTTTTTAAAAAATGTGTGCCAGGGTTTCTCAATAAGTTTTAAGTGTATGTAGGGGTTCTGAAAACAAAATGTTTGAGAACATCTTGATTTGATTTGAGAATGTTGATTTCAATATTGTCTTTCCTAAAAAGAATCCAGCACAATTGCAGACCCTGGAATGGGTTGAGACTTAGCAGATAAAATCTAGATGTTCAAAACTATGGTGAAATGTGAAGAATTGCACATATAGGCACTTCTCTAGCGTGTGTATAATTCTGTCAGCTACTTTTTATTAAGATGCCACTGTTTCTGTCTAGTAGAGAATACAATAGAACAGCAATGGGAAATTCTAGCTAAGAGTTCATACTTTGAGAAAGTAAGGATCAATAAAATATACTTGGAAAACAGTGAATATCTCTATAGGTCATCTTGTGCTAAGCAGTGTGATATGAGAGCTCAGTGAGATAAACCAGACATGTTTCTTGTTGCCGTTATACACAGTCCCTTCTGCAGTAGTTGTCTTTACTGAATTCTTCCTGTTACACTGTAACCTCTTAGAGGAAGAGGACTCTATCTTACTGTATCCTTCCCTAGCACTTAGGAGAATACTTTGGAGATTCATAGTCCTTAAGAAGCATGACTGAATTTGTGGATTTGATATAGGCCTTCCTTCTTTTTATGCATGGAATTTGTATCAAGCACCTACTCTTAGTCATGCTGTGAAGGTGGATAATTGGAAGTTGGGATGGATTAAGGGGTGGCTTTGAAAGCTGAATAAAGTTTGATACTTAGAGAAGAGAGGAAGTTCAAGGCCAGGGAAGTGGCATGTGCCCAGGTGCACAGGACACCAAGAGTCCAGAGACTAGAATGGGCACTTCATACTTGGGAAACATGTTAGGGTTCCTATTTCAGACTTGCTGAGGAAGAGCAAGATAGTGCAGATACATTTAAGGCGTAATATGCAAGGTTGCACTGTGGTTTTCTTATGCAACTAAACAGACTCTAAAGGCAAAAAAATCATAAAGTAGTTTGATGCTTTGCTTTCCTTATGGGAACTCATTGTAACCAGATGAGTCACTCTAACCACTGTTACTGTGTGAATCATCCTATATCTTCTTTCTTAGAAAATAAAAATGATGGTGGTATTGTTATCTGTTATTTACCAGGGCTAGATATTGTTGCTCTAAACGTTTGCTTCTTCTCATGAGGCATTATTATTTTCCACATTTTAAGATAGGAAACTAAGCTCCAGCAGGAAAGACTAACTTGATCTACTTCATCGGTTGTGGTGGAGTCCGAATTCAAACCCAGCCAGTTGACTCTGAGCCTGTGCCATTACCATTGTTGTACTTCTCCCTGTGGTATGCTTCATCAAGGTGGAGTGGGTGTCTCATGTGATGAGACTATGTTTAGTTACAAAAAACTAATTTTTGTCAATACCGATGAAACTTTTAAAAAATTAATTCAAATGCCAGTGGAATATTCCCTCCTGTATTATATTTACCTTAACAAAAATCTGAGCTATATAATATTAAGGTGATTTCACCCAAGGCCCTTTAGCTGTTATAAAATGTCTGCATATTTATGAGATTTTGAAATTTTAATATTTTTCTCATTTTTTTCTTGGGTCCCTTCACTAGCATAATAAGTTTGTCATTAATAAGCTTATATTTCTACAAAGTACTTTGAGCTTTCTTTTATAAAAGCTCTCACATAAATACAGATTATATTCAGTGGGAAGGATAGTTCTTACACTTTTTTTCATTACTTCATGTAATGCCCCAAATAAAATTTGCATTTGACCAAAAGAGAGTAGTGAAAAGAATATGTACTACAAGTGTGTCCTAAGATGAGAAATAAGAGAATCCGCACTTAACTAAGAATGATCTTATTCTTCACTTGTGAATAAAGATCAATTCTTAGAAATGATTCTTGTTCCTGAGATCTTAAATAGTAATTTATCTTTATTAAGAATATACATGGCCGGGTATGGTGACTCCCGCCTGTAATCCTAGCACTTTGGAAGGCTGATGCGGGTAGATCACCTGAGGTCAGAAGTTTGAGACCAGGCTGGCCAACATGGTGAAACCTTGGCTCTACTAAAAATACAAAAAATTAGCCGGACTTGGTGGTGGGCGCCTGTAATCCCAGCTACTCCAGATGCTGAGGCAGGAGAATCGCTTGAACCTAGGAGTTGGAGGTTGCAGTGAACTGAGATCGCACCACTGCACTCCAGTCTGGGCAACGCAGTGAGAATCCGTCTCAAAAAAACCAAAACCAAAACAAAACAAACACATGTAATAGTTAAGTGCACTAACTGCTATACTAGTTTTGCTCTTTTTCTACAGATTTAGGTTTTGTTTAAATGCATGACCTATTTACCAAGATTTGTCTTAGTATTTCATGTAAGAAATACTAGGTTGCCTTATTTAAAATTAATTTTAATTGTATGTGTGGGAAAATTATTGAATCTTATGATGGCCACAGGGTCAGGGATATTGTACCATTCTCTCTATTCATAGATAGACTTGAAAATTTTTCTTAAACAAACTTCTCAGTATAAAAGTGGTTTGAGAAATTTGTTTACAATAATAATTGTCATAATTATTAAATCATAATTATCAATAAAATCAGGTTTTTCTTTCTCATATTGGCTAGGGTGAGACGTTTATGAATGTTCTTCAGTATGCACAATTGCTTCCCACACATCAAAAAAAAAAAAAAACAATTGAGTCTGTTATTTTCGCCTTTATTTTGTATTAGGCTGGTAGTATTAGTAAAATTCTGTATAAAGACATGCTTAACAGTTTTTCTTTGCCTCATGGCGCATTTTCTCCCTGTTTCCCTTCCTCTAGAGATACATTGCCATTGGAGAACTGGGGAAAGCTACTGATACACTCGATTCTACAGGGAAGGTAACAGAAGAAAAACCTTATGGTAAGAAGTTCATCTAATACAGGCCTCCTTTCTAACATTTAGGGAAAGGTTCTGTGAAGGCAGAATTTTAAAACAAATCTCTTATCTGATATTACCAGCCATTTTAATTCTCAGTACATTTCTTTGGGCTAAGAAGATTGGAAATTGTTTATCATGTTGTTGCTCACTTGGTATGAGTTTATGAATAAAAACTTATTGTGATTGCCTCCTTTTCTATAATGATTTTTTAAGTGTTCAGAATTGTTTTTCCAAATAACCCCATTGCGAAAGCACTTTATAGCTAGGATTTAGGTTATTTTCCCTAGTAAAGGAGAAACAAAGCAGAGATACTCTGTTAGATTTTATCAGTGTTGCCATTTAAAAAACAAATTACCTGTCAGCTGTTGAAATAAATGTGCCAGGTTTAGTACTTTAAAACTCATCATGTTTTTGTGCCTTTGGACCATGTAAAAAGATGACAGAGGGTAAGCTATTTCTCTGGAAGTAAAGCAGAATTCACTGGGGCCCACCTTAAGTTTCATACTGTTCCTTCTTTCACTCCTCTGAGGAAGGCTAGATAAATGAAATGGTCTCCTAGCAACTCTCACGGTGCTTATGCTGTTTATAATGCAGGAATTACAGTTTTCTCAGTCAGTTCACCCGCATCATTATGTTACCAATTGTGAATTATTTGTGGACTTTCTGTTTTCTCTGTGTAGTGTTATCTCTTCTTAGTCATAGACAAGCCAGCATTTGGTTCCCTTATATTTTTATATTGATTATCCTTATTACGTATTGCCGCAGTAGTGAGGCCAACCTCTTTATCATTCATAATAGCTTCATTTATTCTGTTAACATTTTTATATAGCTTAGTATCTTGCACAAACCAAGCAATAAAATGAGAAGAAAAATTGCTGATTTATTTCAAGCCTTTTCAAAAATAGATGTTGAAATATTCTTGGAATTATCATTATTAGCAAATAATAGCAGCTAATAACCTTCAACCGGAAGACTGTTAAGATTAAAGAGACATAGGGCAATAAGAGGACATCAGAGACTTCCAGAGTATGCTAAAGTATCTGTGAGTACTTATGTGATTAAGTCTCCTCTATCTCTGACTCCATTTACCGAACCATAATAAGAAGAGTGATTAATATTCAGAACAGTAGTCCTGGGGTAATATAATTTAGGATGGGGGGGTACCACATGGTGAAAAGTATAAGGAGCACTAGAGTAAACAAACCTGGGTTTAATTTCTAGCTCTGCCCTTACCTAGCTGTGTAAATTTGAAATTTTCTTAGTCTCTTTGTTTCAGTTTTTTCATCTCCAAAATGACAATAATGATAGCAACTTCATAGTGTGATTAGGATTAATTGGAGGAGATTGAATTTGGAGGTCTCATAGACAAGTCATGAGGCTCTTTCAGTAGTACAAGCAGAGATGATGGTAACTTGGACCAGGGTGTCAGTGGTAGAGACAGAGTTTTCCTATTAGAAAATTTTCCCGTGGTTAGGAAGTAAAATTGGCAAGACGTGATTTTTGGTTGATTGGATAGGATAGTGAGGAAGTTGTCAACCATGACCTAGATTTTGGGGTTTTAAAATTGGTTACATGACAGTGTAGTTCATTGAGTAGAAGATGCTGGAAGGGGAGCAGAGTGACAAAAATACTTAAACATATTCTTTCTATCCTTAAGGATTTTAGAATTTTAAAAAGTTCTCTATGCTGTGTTAGGTAATTTGTAACCTTATTTACTTACCGTAAAGAAAGCCCAGTTTGTTAAATCATCTCATTGTAATGATGCAATAAATCATAGAGAAACTATAAATTTTTTCAGGCTGTGAAGAGGAGAGCTTCCTACAGTTTATTGAATAGTATTTGTTGTCCCAGAAAATGCAGGTTTTTCACCTGCATGACTATCTGGCAGACATCCTAAAGTCCGGCAGTACACAGGACAATTCTTCGTTGTGTTCCACGATCCTCTGTGTTACAGGGCATCTGGCATCCCTGGTCTCCACCCATTGAAGGCAGCTGGTGTCACCACCCCACCCTGTCATTGTAACAACTAGAAACACAGTTTTTAATTGACCTGTCAAGACCAACTGATGTTGGATAAAGTAACTCAGTTTGCAGTCTTAAGTCATTTTGTCCTATCTAGACAAAAACTATTTTTAACTATTATTTCAGATAGCTAGCTGAAAGCTAGCGCAGAGGAATAAGAAAATGAGTCTGGCTTAGAGTCAAACATCAAAGCATGTGACAGGGTTCTTCCCTTTGTTCTCTATCATAACACTCTATTATTCCTACATAGCTTTTTTCACTATTTACAATTGTGCTTTATGTTTGAGTGTTGATCCCTTAAGCCATGAGGTTGAAACCATGTCTCTTTCGGTCCTCAGTGTATTTTTGGTGTAGTGTATGGCATATAGAATGACATATATAAGAGACATATAAAAGAGAGGCAGCAGAGGCATTCTCAGAAAGGATAACTGCAGATAAGCCCAGAAAGGCAAAGCATCTTCCTGCCTTCTGCTGCTGCCTTCTTATCCACACCTAGGGATTAAGTCTCTGCCACTATTGCTGGTATCTCTGAGGACACACAGCTTCAGTGTGCTCATCTGTTCTCCACTGAGCTAAGGACACTAGGACCATAGCTTCCCAGGCTAGATGTGGACCAAGCATCTGGGAAAGTCTGACTGCCCCTGTAATGGGAATAGTTTTTCTGTCCCTCCCATGAGGCAAGAAAAGTAGAAAGAAAAGTGGAATCTCATGCTAATCTTTTATTTTAAACACCACCCCTTAGTCCTGAGATCAGATGTTACCAAGGTCTTCCCAAATGGATGTAGCTAATGTTGTATCTAATGGGACTGGCTCCTCTTGGACTGTATGTGGTTTGGCTGCTGAGACTTACAGTGGAGTAAGCTTAAGAGTTGAATTAAGTTTCAAATTGTGATGTAAACCAATAGGGTATATGCTATAATTGGACTAGTGTATAGATGGGTATAAAAATTCTTACAGGGCTGTTTGTATTTAAACTTTTCGTTATAAAGTGTTATACAAGTAAAGAAAACTGAACAAAGTTTCACAAAACAAATATTTGTATAGCTAGCTATCACCCTTAGTCAAGAAATAGAAGATTTTTAGAAACCACACTTATGCCCTATCTGCCATTACCCTGTCATCCTTTTGCAAAGATAACTACTATTCTAACTTACAACGCTATGGAGATGGTTTTAAAACTAAGGCATAGTTTTACCTGTTTTTGACTTTAGTATAAATAGAATTGAACACTATGTGTCCTTTTGTGTCTAAATTCTTTCACTTATTATATTTTTGAGGTTCATCCATGTTGTTACATGTAAGAGTATTTCAGACTTTTTTATTGCTATGTAGTATGCTACTGTGTGAATGTACGACACACATACTCACATACTCTCCCAGTTTGGGGCTTTATGAATAAAGTGCTGTGTATATTATATACCTACCTTTTGGTAGACATATTTCTACCAAAGTGTAATTTCTCTTGGGTATATACCCAGGTAGAATATAGGTCATATATTTGTGTGTGTGTGTGTGTGTGCCTGCATGCACGTGTGTGTGTGTTCCTTTCAACTGTACTAGAAATTGTCAAACAGTTGTCCAAAGTGATTGTACTTGGAAAACTGAATTTCCGCTAGCAGTGCATAAGCGTTCCAGCGGCTCCGCATCCTTAGCTATTAATAGTGTTTTTAATTTTGGCTGTTCTGGTGAGTGTGTAGTGGTATTCCCTTGTGGTTTTAATTTGATTACTAATGAGATTGAGCACCTTATCATGTTTTTTGGCTTCTTAGCCATCTTCTTTTGTGTAATGTCTGTTCAGGTCTCTTACTCATATTTTTGTTTTATTCTTTCCCTATTGAGTTTCCTTTTTCTTATAAATTTGTATGAGTTTTTGCTTTTTATTAAGCAAAAATATATCCTTCCATTCGAGGATGCATGGGTTCTTTATATACTCTGGATACATTCCTCTTCTTTTGGCTATGTGTGTTGCAGATATTTTCTCTTACTTTGTTGTTTGCCTTTTTCCTCTCTTGTCTTTTGAAAAACATAAGTTCTTAGTTTTAATTTAGTCCAGCTTATCAGGTCTTCTCCTTTGTGGATGGTCCTTTTAGTGTCCTGTTTAAGAAAACTTTTCTGACTCTAAAAACATGAAGATATTTCCTATGTTCTAGAAGCTGTTCCTGCTTTGCCTTTCATGTTCCCTCTGCAGTCCATCTTTTCTTCCTGCATGGATGTCCGGTTGCTTCAGCACTTCCCCAGTACTCTTGTGTTTCCTCTTTTATCACACATCAAGCACCATTTAGACTATTGTTTTAAAGAAAAACTCTGTTTTTTTTACATTGATCAGTTTGTTTATACTTGTAAGTACACCAGACTGCATTAATTGCTGTAGTTTTAGACTGTCTTGATATCTGGAAAAACAAGTGTTTCCTACCTTATTTCTTATAAACTGTTTTTCTATAGGTTTTTAATAGCTTTCTTATCAAAGTAAAGAAGTTGTCTTTTGTTCCTAATATGCTCAGTTCTAGTTTTTTTAAATCATGAGCAGACATTAAATTTTATCAAATATTTTTCTGCATCTATTGATTTTTCTTATTATTCACGTATTAAACTAACTTTACATTTCTGGAATAAACCCAACTTAGTTTTAATGTGTTATCCTTTATATCAGTTGTTGCATTTGTTTTGCTAATATTTAATTGAGGATTTTTATATCTGTGTTTGAGTGAGATTACCCTGTATTTTTCTTTTCTCTTAATGTTCTGGACTGATTTTAATACCAAAGTTAAGCTGACCTCATACAATAGGTTGGGTAGTGTTCTCATTTTTTCTATTCTCAGGAAGAATTTCTATCAGATTGTCATTTTTTTCTGATGTTTGGTAGAATTTACAGACAGACATCTGTTCTTGTGTTTTCTTTGTTAGGAAGGTTTTAAATGATGGGTTGGATTTTTTTTTTTTTTTACTAGCTATTGGATATGCTATTTTTTTTTTTTTTTTTTTGAGACGGAGTCTCACTCTGTCAACAGACTGGAGAACAGTGGCGCCATCTTGGCTCACGGCAACCTCCAACTCCCTGGTTCAAGTGATTCTCTTGCCTCAGCCTCCTGAGCTGGGATTACAGGCACACGCCACCACACCCAGCTAATTTTTGTATTTTTAGTAGAGATGGAGTTTCACCCTGCTGGCCAGGATGGTCTCAGTCTCCTGACCTTGTGATCTGCCCGCCTTGGCCTCCCAAAGTGCTGGGATTACAGGCGTGAGCCACCGAGCCCAACCTGGATATGCTATTTTTTATCGCTTGCATCAATGTAGATAATTTTTTCCCTAGAAATTTGTCATTTCATCTAAAATTTCAAATATACTGATATAAAGTTGTTTATAATAGTCCCTTATGACCTTTCTTTTATTTTGAAATAATATCAAACTTAGAGATACAGCAAATAACTTTTCCTAAATTACCCAAGAACAAGCTCAGCCATGATGTCCCACCACCCCAGATTCATTACTGCAATCCACTTTGGAGACTCTATTTGTTTTTTAAAAACAGCTTTCTAGAAGTATAATTGGCATACAGAAATACTGTACATATTTAAAATATATAATTTGAAAAATTAACATGCATTTACCTATAAAATCAGAGCTATGATGAAAATAGTGAACATGTTTATTAATCATAAAGTGTCTTTATGCCCCTCTCTCCAATTTGAGTTAATTCTTTAATATGATTTCGGATATGGATTCGAGGTCATTTTTTGTATATGGATATTGTTTTGTAACCATTTTTTAAAAGGTTATCCTTCCTCTGGTTCCCTTTGAACTTGTGTCAAAAAAAGTAGTTGTCCATATCTGCGTACTTTTATTTCTAGACTTTTAATTCTATTCCATTATCTATCTATTTTTATACCAGTGCCACACTGTCTTGATTATTGTAGCTTCGTTAAGTCTTGAAATTAGGGAGTGTTAGCCCTCCAACTTGTTCTTTTTCAAAGTTGCTTTTGCTATTCTTGGTCCTTTGCATTTCCATATGAATTTTTGAATCAGCTTGTCAGTTTCTATACACACATACTCACACATAATCTACTGGCAGTTTGATTGAGATTGTTTTGAAGCTATAGATCAATTTTGGAAGAATTGACATCTTAAACAATATTGAGTCTTCTGAACCATGAAACAAGATATCTCTCGTCATTTATTTAGATCTTTCAATTTCTTATAGCCATATTTGTGTAGTTTTTAATATCAGATCTTTACATCTTTTGTTTATCAAATCTCTAAGTACCTCATATTGTGAAATATAAAAGATGGATGATTGGCCTAGGTGACTTTTAAATGCCCTTCAGCTGTGAGATTCTATTATTCTTCAGCAAATTAATTCAGCAGATATCTTGAGTGCCATTTTAATAGGGTAAGTTATATAAGAAAAATTATCTTTGCCTTTGAGAAGCTTAGAATTTCATTGATAAGATAATACCTATGTGTGTGTGTGTAGAAATAGAATATGTAGAAAGAAGAGAGAATATGTGTAGAAAGATAATAGTTAAAATTGCTTATGATTAATTACAGAGTGAACAGCACAAACCACAAATGCTTGACATGTTCAGTCAGAGAAAGAGACAATATGGCAGAAGTAAAAAAGAAACAACAAATCTTGTCTTCTTGTGTGTGGTGATAACAGCAAAAGAGGACCACCAAGACAGCACAAAGGAGTACACATTTGCAGGAATATCAGTAAAGAAAACAGCTTAATAGAAGTAGAAAGCTGTTTGGCCTTGTTTTAAAAATGTGTAGCTAAGTTGTGAACTATTCCAATTTTATCAACAGTGGCATTTCTTTCAGCAAGTGCCAGCTTGGTGACAGCATTGGCTGTCTAGATCTGGAAATTTGTATAACTAAGGTACCTCTAGTAATAATGTCTTAATGTTGCTATAGACTAAAATTTTTTCATAGAAAAATCCTCATCTGTATCATCAGATAATCTAAGAAACAGTATGAACATATCAGCCATCTGAGGTCTGCCTTTTTGGAGCTGCTGGGTGCTAGAGAAATTCTTTTGAGTTTTATAGCTCTTCTGTATCTGTCTGAGTCTAGTAGATTCTGGTCTTTTGTTTGTGGTTAGCTATTAAGGATCAAGGTCATACTGAGGTTAAAACTGTCTTGCTGGGTTGATATTAAATCTGGACATAGTATTCCATGCTGACTTTTAATTCTGGTATTGGAACAGTAATTCAGAGCATACTAGTTTTTATTTAATATTGTTCAAATAAAATTAAATTTAATACGCATATACTAGAATAAAAAGTTTAGATAAATTTTCTACAAATAGAAAAAGCACTGAAATTTCTTTCCATTGACTGTGAGCTAAACAGATTATAGAATATTTCTGTGATTTAGTTTATTACTAAATAGGAAATATGTATGAAGACATCTTTGAGTATGAAAATTCCAAATTTCAGTGTGTCATAGGTTGCAGTTTTTAAAATTATAGAACTGAACTTTTTGTCTTTTTTTTTTAATATGGAACACGGTCAGGTGTGGTGGCTCATGCCTGTAATCCAGCACTTTGGGAGGCTGAGGCAGGAGGATCACCTGAGATCAGGAATTGGAGACCAGCCTGGTCAACATGGTGAAACCCAGTCTCCTAAAAAATACAAAAAGTAGCTGGGTGTGTTGGTGCACGCCTGTAATCCCAGTTACTTGGGAGACTGAGGCATGAGAATCGCTTGAACCCAGGAGGCAGAGGTTGCAGTGAGCTGAGATTGCACCACTGCACTCCAGCCTGGGCAACAGATTGAGACCTATCTCAAAAAATAAGTAAATAGATAAATAAAAATGAAATATGGAACACTTTGCTAATTTGCATGTCATCCTTGCTCAGGGGACATGCTAGAACTCTACTTTAATATTGCATCATTTTGTTTAAAGCAATACCAAACAAAAGCTGAAAACATGACTAAGTAACAGATATTAAAAGTTTTATGTATATGTCTTCATATTTTCAAAAATCATTGTTTAAAAAATGCTTGTTTAGTAAGCATGCTAAAATCCTTGCTTATGTGTGTGGTTTTTTTTTTTTTTTTTTGCACTGGCTTATTTTTGAGGCTGACTGGGAGTGTTCATGAAAAACAAGAGAAATTCCAACAACAGAGAAAGGGGAGGGGGAGGGGGACAGATAAATGCAGTTTTTCTTGGCAGAGTTGAATGTTGGATGTGTAAAATTTATGCCATAAAACAGATTTGAAATCTTACCAGGTAAAACTTAATATGTGGATAATACTTGATAATGTTAAATACCACATTAAGTTATTTACATTTGATTTCTAGAGAAACTTAGAAAAGAACTTACGGGGATTATTTGCTGCCTGTATTCTGATCATTATTGATTACTACAGGATCACTTCTATAGCTAATGGGGGATTTTCCTCAGATCTTCTTAAGGCCATCGTCAGAACCAACTGAATATATATAGGATGATTGCCTTATTTTTATTGGGGAAAAAAAATTGAAGCAAAGGAAATTGTTTTAATTAAAGAATATAAGACTTTCTCCCCCTTTTATCTCATTAATGTATATTTTATTCTTTTACAAGGTAGAATTTGGGCTACAGAACATATACTGTAATACATGCTTTGTTGGAAAAATTTTTAAATGAATTTTCAGGGCTGTTGGTGCTGTGAAGATTGTACATGTACTTCTGTGGTTTAGTGTCTTTTTTGTTGATTTTTGACAGATAAAATAACACAAGAAGATATTGAAGGCATTCTACAGAAATTTACTGGGAATATAATGCAAGTGCCCCCCCTGTAAGTTCAATTAGTAAATTTGGATAAATGTTTACTTTTCTTTTCCAGTGGTTAACATCACTCTAAAATACATGGGCTTTCTCCTGCCATATGGCGAGGCAGGTTTTAAATCTGGTGTGGCAAATGTTCAAGTAAAGGTGAGACAGGATGTGGAGCTTTTGACACTCTCTAAGAGGCAGTGAAATGTGGTCTCTTTTGTTTCTGGGTGTGGCCACAGCCTGGCATCTGTGCTATTACAGTGTTTATTGGCTTTTCTGATTCTGTCAACAGACATCAGGGCAGTTCTGGAGCCCAGAGATGTCCCTTTTCCTAGAACTGTTATGAAGGGACCAGTCCAGTCTGAGAGGAAAGTCAGAATCCTAATGTGTACTGCCTATCAGATGCTGGGACCATTCCTATTGGGCAGAATCTTTGCCTTCACTGTTCTCTGCAACCAGCAAAACCAGTGAGAGTTATAGCTTATTAAAAATATAAGTATATTGTTTTCGGCTACAGTAACAAAATATCAAACTGGGTAGCTTATAAACAACAGAAATTTATTTCTCATGGTTCCGGGGCCTCTTTTATAAGCGCGCTAGTTTCTTTCATCAGGGCTGTGCCCTACAGCCTAATTACCTCCCAGAAGTCTCCACCTTCTAGTATCATCACCTTGGACATTAGGATTTCAGCATATAAATTTTGAGGTTTAGCATTCAGATCATAATACCTTATAGCCATATTTTCCTGCACATTACCATTTCAAGCAAATTGCCTCTTTTTAAAAATGGCTGAATTGATTATAGGATATGTTGGGATAAGTTTCTGACTTTTTTCAGAATTTAGTATTTATTTTGTATTGAAAATCTTGGGTTTTTTTCAGGAACATTGAAATATCTCTGAGGAGATACCTTTTCATGATTTTGCCTCAAATGTAAAAATTTAAAATTTTTAGCAAGATATACATAAACATTATTTTGGATTGTTGTTAAAATAAATTTTATTTATATTTACTTATAAGAATGGTTTTAATATTTTCTGTGATTCCAAGGATTTTGTTTTCCAGTAAAATTTTATCACGAAAAGCTGAGATATGCTTAGTAGATTATTTGCTTATTAGCTTCTTAGAAATCTTATGGTAACATATGAAAATGAATATTATAGTAGAGACTGTTTAAAGGAAATATAGCTGAGATTATTATGACTAGAGTCTATTAAATTCCTTGTGCCTTTAACACAGAATGAGGACTACTAAGGAGAAGACATGAATAGACCATCTCCAGAAAGGTGGTTAAAGAACAAAATCGGCAACATTGTTTACTGAGTGTCAGAATGAGGTTATCTCAGCCTTAGAAATATTTAGAAACTCTCTCCATGACAGCATTGTGGAGTAGGTTAGAATTAAAAACTCATTCATTTTTTAGAAAGATTCTCACTATAAAGCACTGTCAGTCATGTTTCCTTTCCACGCCAGAATCTGGAATTAGCATCTCACAGTCTTTCCAAATCCCTCTCAATTCTTGCTCTCCTTTCCTTCCCTTTCTCCCATCTCACAAGCTATTCTGCGTTAAAGAAAGATGGACAGAGACTTTCAACTTTGATGAAGAGAGGTGAAGTCGTAGAAGCAAAACCTGCCAGGCCAGTGACCGTATACAGTATCTCCCTTCAGAAATTCCAGCCACCATTTTTCACGTTAGGTAAGATGGAGAAATTTGAAATCATTTGTAGTTACCTGTACTTTTAATTTGTATTTGGCTGCTTTTGTGTCATTTTAATAGATCTGTAGGATGTTGGAGATTTTTTAAAAATTGAATTTAAGGCAAGTTAGGATTTCTTTATACCTTTTTTTGGTAACACATTTAATGAGATACCTGTAGCTATATGGAGGTTCAGAAATGCCTTTCTAACTAGGCTGAGTTTTTCATGTATTGTATTATATTATCTTACTATAAAGTTGAAAGTAACATACTTTAGGTCTCTATAGAGAAGAGTAGGTAAGGAGTATATACTTCTTAAATTTTAGGTTTTTATTATCTTTTGGATGCTTTTCCTCCCATTTTGACTAGTACGCGATACATTCAGTTTTAGAATTGGCATTAATTTGTCAATTGAAAACAAAGCATTTTTAGTTTTTGGACGAGAAACCCCTTGCCCCCTTCTTTACTACCTTTAAGTTACTATTAAAGATCCTGAAAATATGGAAAAAAATGGGTAAGGCATGGTCACATTTTTAGTTCAAGTTATGATTTTAATTTCTAATACATATTTGAAATAAATGTAAAGACTATAAAGTTCATTTCTGTTGTTTGGAAACTTTGTGATCTGGCTGCAGAAAGTTGTAAACATATAAGAGCTGTGAAGAATCCAAAGCTGTAGTATCCTCAGACTCCCTTAAATTGAGCCTACCCTTAATTTCATGGTGCATACTGAATAGGATTCATTTTAGAAATAATATCTCAAAACCTTTTAACCTAGACTTACTGCTTTTTTTCTATTGGCATTATTGTTTTATCTATGTTATGTTTCTGCAGGATATGGTTTTGTACCATTAGGGACCTGTTTCTTCAGGTTCCTGCTTCTAAAATATTTGACAGATAATGAAAAAAACACACTTAAAATGTTGTGCTCCATTCCATGAAAATGAAGCAGCTGGTTTGGCAGAGTAGATACTCTCTATGAAAGCAAGAAAAACTCAGATTTTTCAGATTGTATTGAAGTTGGAACTATTTTATTGCCTATTGACTAAGGAGAGCAATAACAGGCCAAAAGAGATATTTTTTCACCCAAGTCAAATATAATGCAAGAATGCTGGCACACCTGCATTTCCTCCCAGTGCCCACTTTCAATCTCAGCAGTGGCCCCCAACCATGAGCTGACTAAGGAAAGTGGGGGAGGGGAGGGTGGTTATTAAAATTCCCAGGTGGTGAGTTTTGATTAATTTCCCCAAATGGCTTTATTTGTACCAGTAAGACTAGAAGCAGCTAGAATATAGTCCATTTGTGTGGAAATGTGGCAGCTCTTTTCAGGAAATCTTGCTGATGAGTAAAAATAATGCAAAGTCCTGTTCTTAACCAATAAGCTTGTGTTAGATTGTGTTAAGAAGATATTTAGATTTACATTCAGTTCTGGGACATTGTGTAATTTTAAGTTGTTTTGTGATTACTTCAGGTGTATTTCCAAAAGAACATTTAAATATGATTAGTTCTTCGTGTGTAGTACAGTACCCCAAACATAATTCTTGTTACTGTGAACAGGGGTTTTTGATTGGTTGATTGGTTTTTGGTTGAATGTATAAATCAGAAAATATTTTAAAAATCTACAGCTCATGATGGCAAAGCTACATTTCTAACCATTTACAACCTATTAAATGAACAAGGCATATAAATCTGAAAATATTTTTTTAAATCTGCAGCTTGTGATAGCAAAGCTGAGATTTCTAACTATTTAAAACCTATTAAATGAACAAGGCTGAAGTATTAAAGTGGTATGACGTGCCAGTTAATTTAAAATGTGTTCATGAGTTTCTGCTGTTTGCTTTCTCCACACTCTGACTTTTCAATCTCACAAACACATATGCTACTGGATGAATAATTTATGTTTTAGTGCATAAATATTTTATCACTCGATTGTTTGCATAGTGCATTTTTACATTTGTTTACAGGCATCATTTCTATGTAAAGTGGATTTCATAGGAGGTTAGCAATTTACCATGTCACTGTTAACATTCCAGATGTTGAATGTGGAGGAGGTTTTTATATCAGAAGCTTGGTCAGTGACATTGGAAAAGGTAAGCATAAAAATGAATTATGAATTATCATTTAGAGAGAAAAGGGAAGAGGGAATTTTCCGTTTTTCTTATTTCTGAGTACTGGCCTTAGGAACTGAACTCTTGCTGCCTTCGGCTTTAAAAGCATTGTTGGTTTCTGGCATGCAGTTATCAGCCTCAGCAGCTGCAGTGAAATGCTTGTAATGGGAAAGAAGAGAAAGAGAGAACAGAAAATGAAGACAGGAAAAATGAATGTAGGGCCGACATCTTTGCAAGTACAAAAGATTTTAACTCAAACTAGGGATCAGAAGAAAAAAAGAAAGATTTAACCTTGTAAAAGTTACTTTCAAATTTTTTAAAAACTGGAAGGCGTAGTCGTACAAATAGCCAGAAGGTTTTGGTTCTGGCTCTGCCATTTACTGGCAGTTGTCACATTGCACAGGTCATATGATCTCATCTGTAAAGTGAGGGTAATCTTTACTCCATGGGGTTGCTTCATGAGTTAAATAACAAAAATGTGTGCAGGTTCTTTGTTGATTTTACGCAGCTTATAAGGTGAATTATTAAATATTATTTTGCTACTTAATCATGTCTTTATCTCAAGGCTCTTGGTTCTTGTATTGGATTATTTTACTTTTGGGTGGTTTTGAGATATTTGAATCGAGTTCGGTCATTTGAACAATTATAGACTATGAAATATTGAATCATTTATCCTCTGGATTTTTTTCCCACCTTTTGTTGCTATAGAACTATCTTCCTGTGCCAATGTGCTAGAGCTGACCCGAACCAAACAGGGGCCATTTACGCTAGAAGAGCATGCCCTTCCTGAAGATAAATGGACAATTGATGACATTGCACAGTCTCTTGAGCATTGCTCATCTCTTTTCCCAGCAGAGTTGGCACTTAAAAAATCAAAACCTGAGAATTCTAATGAACAGGTTTTGAGCTGTGAATATAT